>JAJOZX010011861.1:0-112431 GCA_023014485.1 Bathynomus jamesi | reverse complement strand
GAGAGAGAGAGAGGAGAGAGAGAGAGAGAGAGAGAGAGAGAGAGAGAGAGAGAGAGAGAGAGAGAGAGAGAGAGAGAGAGAGAGAGAGAGAGAGAGAGAGTTACAAGGAGTTACAAGGAAAGAAGTACCTCAAGGCCTTGCGGCCCATACCGAGGTACCAATGGCAACGGGTGCCACGGAAAATTTTCTACACACTCAAGAGTGTGCAAAATTTGGTCTAACCTTTTCTTGAACTGATCCACAGAGGAACTGTTCACAACTTCCGAAGGTAACCTGTTCCATGTGTCACAGATCTTATACGTAAAGTAATTCCCACACACACTAGTCCTAAACCGTTCAAATCCAACTTCCAACCATTGTTGCGAGTTGGGTTATCATTTAAAACTAAACATACTTCTAAAATCGACATCGTTGAACCCTCGTAAGAGCTTGAAAACCTCGATCAGTTGACCGCGCAGCCTCCGAGTTTCAAGCGAAAACAAGTTCAGGCGCGTAAACCGTCGATTGTAGCCCATATGCCTAACCGAAGGGATTAACTTTGTGGCCCTCGCCTGCACTCGCTCCAGCCTCTCAATTCTTTCCTGAGGGTGGGCGACCAGAACTGCACAGCATACTCCAGGTACGGGGGAGAGAGAGAGAGAGAGAGAGAGAGGAAGAGCGAGAGAGAGGAGAGGAGAGAGAGAGAGAGAGAGAGAGATATATATATATATTATATATATATATATATATATATATATATATATATATATATATATATATATATATTCAAATAAGATACAAAGGCAATTGGTAAACCTTTTAAAACGTGCTTCTCGCTGGGAATTCCTTTATAATCCCTTCTTTGTAAATACACCCTTTTGTCATTAATGAAGTACAACAGCCATACAGAGCTCTTGCATTAAAAGTGCGTCTGAAACGAGACTTGAGGTTCCGCCGTTATTTGGTATTTTTTGCGTCAAACGCAGAATGGAATTTTGAAATGAATTCAACACTTTTGATGTCTGATAATTCGAAGTTGAATTGCTGTAAGACGAGGTATCTCTCGCGCTCCTATACTGTTATAACGCTCTTGTATACGTTGGTCTCTGATGAATATTTTTGTTATAAAATGCCTTAACCTCTTAACGACCGAAGTTTTTGTAGGGTTAAGTTATGAGTGCGTGTATTGGAAACGGTACATATTCGACCCAGTGGTCCAAAAGAGGTTAATGAAATCGATAAACACGGTGATGGGGAAGTGCATAAAATGTTACACGTAACGGTCGTCTTTAGATTTTTATTAGGAAAAATGTTCCACTTGTCTGCTTATGCGTTATATGAACACCCTCCTTTATAATTTCGTTCCTTACCAAGAAAGAGGAGAACAAATACATACAAGAATGTTGTGTTCTCCTCCTACGTTTACTGGTAGTGAAATAAGAAAAAACCCTAATAGGAGTTTTATTGCCCCCAAAGCGTTCGATACATGAAATATTGGATATAAAATAGAGTTCAAAAATGTAAATACTCGTCATTAAGGGTAAATATTTTTTTACAACAGTATTTTCTAAGCGTATTTTTGGTGCTCGTAAATATAGTTTATGTTCGAATTCGGAACATTTTAACGTTTTTTTACATTCAAACCATAAAATTTATACGCATAAAATCTAAAACAAATTTTTGTTGGACGAGTAAATAGCTTTCGATTGAAAGATGGCATATTAAGAACGTTCTTAGCAAAGTTAAATTAATACCACGCAGTTAATTACTACTATTTTCAATATGCCGAATGTCGATACACGAGGCGATGTTCATTGGTTTCTGATACACCTTTCACGTGACAAAAATCAATGAATAAAGGTATTGTTAATAGGTCATTTTTATGACTTATTCACTCGTCCTCGTAGCGTTACTGAAAGAGGCAGACACTGACCACCCCCCTCCACCACCACCCCACCAAAACAACAACAAATAAGTACATAAAACCCGAGAATTACTCTTATTTCGAGTTCTCCTTCGTTTATTTCGTAGTCAATTGCGAAATTGAAACAAAGTTTGCATAATTTAGATATCATTCGAAGAAAGTCTGCTACGTTCATGGACTGGGTATGAGAATCTATGTATCTGTCTCTATCTCTTCTTTCTTGATCTAGCAGCCTAGAGTAAAACTTATGGTCTTTGTTGGCCTGTAATTCTCTACTTTATCTCCTCCACCTCCTCCTTCTATATTGATCTTTTTCTATTTCCACCTCCTATATCTATATCTATATCTATATCTATATATACATATATACATACATATATGAGAGAGAGAGAGAGAGAGAGAGAGAGAGATCTGCAAGAACTTCGAAATGACATGTACAAATACTTTACCCATAATGACTGCATCAACGTGCTATGAAAAGAATCCTCTCTCTCTCTTACCTTTTAAAAAAAAAATATTTATCCGAAGTGAAATGGCAGTAAATGAACTCTCGCTTGAAATATTCTATCAAGAAAATTTGGCGGCTTAACGATGAGAGAGAGAGAGAGAGAGAGAGGAGAGAGAGAGAGAGAGAGAGAGAGAGAGAGAAGAGAGAGAGGAGAGAGAGAGAGAGAGAGAACCCTAAGATCCACTCTAAGTTAGCCCAAGAAAGGAGGAAGAAAATAAAGACAAATGAAAATAGAGGTTACTAAAAAATTATACAATGTTTACAGTTGTAGACGCGTAAAGTTGTCATACAAGAATAATAACAGTAGCAAAGTATACAACAGAGAAGGCTCTCCCTCCTCCGCCAGCGACTGCTGACAGAAAAAAGTTGTGAAACAAGATTTATAGGAAAGTAAGAACAAATTTAATGAAAAAAAAATAGCTTCAGAATTCATTCACACCATGCAGTCACTTATTTTGTGTATCCAGATACGCACTAGACGACAGTGAAAAATGAAGCATGAAATACTAAACTACTTTGTCTAATATACACCATGCATTTTTTTAAGGGTTATTTATTTATTTATTTATGTGCAAGAACTTATCATTTCATGAGAGAGAGAGAGAGAGAGACAGACAGAGACAGAGAGACTTGTTGAACGTTGATGTTTTGTTTAAAAAAGAAAAAAATGAAGCTTCACGAAAATTAAGAGACTTACGAATTTTGCGATTCTTTCCCTCTGTCTTTGCTCATCTTAACTAAGTTTAAAAAACTGGCGAACAATCAGAACTGAAATTCAAGACAGATTTAATCTGCGCGTCTCCACAAAACAGAAGTCGTTCCTTCTTCGGTTGAATTATTAAGAGTAATTTTAATTTTGAATACGGAGCTGTAATTTGAAACCTAAAAGAGGAAACCCGAATGCCAAAATTTGATGGAATTATACTATTAAGCAAGTGCCAAAATTTGATGAAATTATACTATTAAGCAAGCGTAAATTGGGGAAATTGGTAAGACGTTCCTGATGCTTTCGGATTCCTTTAATTTACCCTCGGAAGAGAGATTACAGTTGGCCAAAGTACTAATAAGAAAGAGAGGGATTTTCCACATTATTATGTTGAAAGAAAAAAAGTATTGATTATATTTAGTAGCTGTTAGAATTAACAATGGTGGCAATCGGAGGGATAAACACGCTGAATGTTATCGAGAAAGAGAGAATATAATAGGTGCTCAAATATCCAGAATATTACATCATCAGATACTTGAGATTTACACACACACACACACACAGTTTCCAAACTTGTATTAACTCAGATTACTAGAGAAAATTGAATTACACATCTTCAGTGCACAGTTAACCCGTTTTAGCCGAGCATGACTATTATGGTCATATACAGTTTTCTTTATATATATATATATATATTATATATATATAGGGTGTCCCATAAATATGGTCTCGGGAAAATTTATTTTAAATTAAATTTACGAAAGTAATACATTAGGTCCCAAAACGACATCAATTTGAACAATTTGTTTTAGTTCTAATTTATTACGTTTGTAAATGTAAGTTAAAATAAATTTTCCTACGAGACCATATTTATGGACACCCTGTGTATATATATATATATATTATATATATATATATATATATATATATTTTAGTGGGAAAAAATTAATTATTTTCTACATTCAGGATCAAAATTTTGAGTTGGATGTTGGATTTAAATATCTTTTGGGTATTTCATTGAAATATATGGTAAACATTTACCAATAATATTTTTATAATTATTATTTGGCAACTCCGCTTCCCATTGGAACGGCGAGATTAAGCGACGTTTTGTTTGCTCAGTAATTTGACGGGTGATCGTTCTCTGCGTTCGCACGATGTAGCAACCCGTGGCTCGAATCCCAGATAAAACTGTTGATTCCCACTATCACGTGACCTTTGCCGTTACGAAAGAATTAAATAACCCAAGACATTATAATTATTTTTGTTAGTTTCCAATTTTAATTTAATGTTAATTGTATTTATAATCTGAACATTGCTCATAGCGTCCCTGTATACGGCACGATTCACAGTGTGATACTAAAAAAAGTATTCTTCACATGAACTTAATGCAAGAATTTACGGAATACCCTGTACAGATTGTCAAGTTGCTCATGATGTATAAAAACCTCAGGAGAATTTATGTCAACACCTTCGTAGTTTCCAAACTCATAACGATATTAAACTTTACAATCACATAAGTTCGATATCAATTACACTCTTTACCTCGTGTGATGCTTTATTGCGATGGTTCTTAACCCCTGGGTCGCGATCCAAAATTGGGTTATTAAATTGTCATTTATCCTTTGTGTATGTTATCCCTAATCATTTTACCAGTAATTTATTTTATTATCTTTTGCGAATGAATTGTTTGAAAGCATGGGTCGCCGAGCTAGCCCCGCGACCAGAATTTGGGTCGTCGAGCTAGCCCCGCGACCAGAATTTGGGTCGCCGAGCTAGCCCCGCGGCCAGAACTTGGGTCGCAGCCTAAAAAGGTTAAGAACCATGTTTTAATGGAATTCACCGTCCAGTAGGTGTAGAAAACAAAATTAACCGAGTGCTGTTTCAAAGTACAGTAATAGAAATGTCAATAAATATCAAGTTTCAACAGATTCTCTTTCATTCATTAATATTTTGTAAACGATATCTCTATTTTTTAAATGACGAAAACTTTCGAACTTCAGTAAGTAAGTCTGAACGAAGAGGCGAATGTCTCTTGAAATGGAAGACTTGCTCCCGTATACTTTTTCAAAGTTATTTTTTTTTAATCCTTAATTTTTGTGCGTCGTATTTTTTGGAAATTGTTTAAATTTCAAGACCGAATATCTCGTCAAACATCAAAGTTTTGACAAGTTGAAATCAAAGTCATTCAGAAAAAATGAAAATCTCGAATGGAGCTAATTGGTATGATAGTGTAAATAAGGTGGTTGTTCAACCTATTTATACTATCATACCAATAGTATGATAGTGTAAATAGGCGGTGACTTTACCAACTGGATAAAATAAGTTCCTAATCATTTGGAGACCCTGATCGAGCCGAACAGGCTACGTAAAATGGGGTCTTCACCGTTCTCCTTTCTATTTCTCAGAATGGCTTGGAACAGTCCATCTTCTGCGTTTAGATACAGCAGGGATGGGGGAACTTTTCGCCTGCTGGCATAATATCTAATTAAATTAGTGTATTTTAATTTAATTTAATTATATTTACATCTTAATTATGCCCCAATCTATTTTTAAAGCCACAATTTGCCTGCCAGAGAGTATTTTAGTTGAAATTTGCCCGCCACATAATAAAGATTCCCCCACCCTTGAGATACAGTGATCCGTGGTTCGAATTGCACGTAAAGCTGTAGGTTCTCTCCGTTACGTGATATTACCGTTGCGAAGGAACTTAAAAAACCATAACACCGTTATTAGGACAGTCCATGATTGGGTTGTGGGCAGTATAAAAACGCTGAAACATAACTGAATTTTTATTTTCCTTAGCAAACATTAAATCAGCTCGTAGGCCTATTTTTTTATCGTGATTTCTATTCCATAAACTTTTTCTTACGCCATAAAATTTATTGGTCTTTCCAAACAAAGTTTTGAGAAGGAAGTTTTTGCAGTTATACTACTTCCTCATTCTCTTTAGTAAAGAAAAAATAAAAGAATAAAAAGATAATTCAGAATTTATTATTAAATTTTAATAGGAATAATATCTCTCTCTCTCTCTCTCTCTATCTCTCTCTTTATATATCTATCTATCTATCTATCAAGACAGAAATTAAAATTACTGGGTAATACACATTTCATGTGAATCGTGATTAATTCAGTCTGTTTTTAACGGAAATCGGAATATCAATCAAATTTTATTGCTAAAATTTTGTCGATCTCAATCAAATTTTTTTTTTTCCGGAAATTAGAATCGAATTCAGAACTCGCGGCAATTATTATTACTTTTATTTTTTTTTTCCGTTGGATTTGGAATAGGATTTGAAAGATGAATTATCAAACGGTTTTTCAGTTTAGAATTTGAATGATTAGCTCCGATCCGTTATTGTAAATATTATGGAAATTATTGTTACCATTTGGGAAACGCTGGTTTGATTTAGATTTACCGTAATACGCTTATCCCGGGCAATATTCGTGAAGTTTACACGATAGTTCAAACAGATGTAATACTAATTTGTATTCACGACTGCGAACCATCTTCCTTATCTTAGAAGTTTTGAATCATAAGGCGGTATATGTTAAGGAAAAAACATCTGAAGAAAAGGGGAACACTTCGTACAAAAAGGTGATTCTTTGACATTTATTTAAAATGTATCCGAATGTTGATGTCAAACTTTTAAACCGATTTTTAAGAATTTTTTTTTTTTTTTTTTTTTTAATGGAGGAACTTTTGGCAAAAAAAAATTACTATGGCTTCACTCAACTGCACGTATCACCATTCTACAATATTTATCGTATAAAACTTTCAACCGTTCCCTATTCTGAGACCAAGACAGGTTTTTTTTTTTTTTTTTTAGAAGTGTATATGAAAATATTTTATACTTTGTGTAAAATCATTACTATTTTTCCTGACTAAAGCCATGCACGTACGAGTAAATACCCATTCCCTTGGGGGGGGGGGGGACAGATCAAAATACCCAAACGTTGAGGAGGAAAAAATTATGTGGTTCTTTAACCTTCTCCTCAAGACCTTGAAAGGTCTTATTGACGGAGTGAATCTACAGCTTTTACGTGGGATCCGAACCAAGGGTCGCTGTACAACCTGGACGTGGAGGATGATCTCCCATCCAACTACTTCCCAGACCCAATGTCGCTTAACGTCGCTAATCGACAGGAAGCGGTGTTACGACACTGACCACGACGTAACTCCAATCGTCGAGAAAGAAATTTTGCAAGTTTAACTCAAGTCAATAAGACGCATTTTCCATCAGTATTTTGCGTAAAGAACACCACACCCTTCCAGGGCCGCCGAGAGCTGCCACGGGCCCAGAGGAAGGCTTGGTATATGGGCCCCCCTGTTTACTCAGCATTTTATTGTAAATGTTTTTTGTGTACATAACAAGCAAACTGATTATATGTCCCAAGTCACTATTCAAAACATACAGTATGAAAAACAACTCGGAGGAAAATGACCATTTTATTTTTCGAATCAATTATATTAATTCTATCACCATACAATTTACAAATGCAGTACCAGTCCATGCAGGCAAGACAATCGTTTACGGTAAGATTTTCATAATTAGAAGTGTACTTTCTTTGCCTTCTCTCTAGCAAAGTGGTAAATGATTCTGATGAAATTTAAAGTACGGGCTAACTGGCTTTCAATTACGATGGTTCCCAGATCTGTCAGTCGGTCTTGAGCATTGGTGGACCGCAGATAATATTTTATCCGTTTCAGTTTGATAATGATAATCTCTATAAAATGTATGTTCATTAATTATATTTCCTCTCTGTTATTTAATCAATTAATTTATTAATATTTTTAGATTTTATCCCCCCTCTTTCCGGGCCCCCTAGAGGTCCGGGCCCAGCGGATTTTTCCACGGTATCCGCACCCTCTCGGTGGGCCTGCTGCATCCTTCCCGTCCTCAATCACGTCAGGAAATCTTTCGACGTTTTTATCTTTCTGTAATTCATCATTTCGAGGAAATGACCCATAAGAGATCCATCATTTACCTCATCCTTTTGGACAATATCTCATTGGGTTTGCTAATAATAATAAAAAAAACATTAATTCCAAAAGCAAATGTAGAATTCGAACCTAAAATACTCTTAAGTTTAGGAAATGGCCAAAATAGGGCTATCTTACCCACAAAATATAAATTCTTAAAGAGGATTTATACCCCTTTATATCACGGAGTTAAACACTAATCCCAAAAGAAGAAATAAATAATTAAAAAAGCTGAAAAATGGTGGGTTTCTCTATAATATTTTTTTAAAAACTGGCATTTAGTCTTAATTGCCATAAGATAGAAAACAGATCAGATATTCATTCATTCGTTGTCCAGACGAGTAAACCGATCGAATTTATGTATAAAAAAATCTAAATTTAAATTGTGAATCGAACCCTGGTCTGAGATGGAGAAAATTTTATATTAATTTTAATTCGTTTGTAAAGTCTTTTGGGAATTACTTTAATTTAATTTTACTTCGCGATTTTGATGAAATTAATTTTATAGTATGATAATTCTATCAATTTCCAATTTTCTTCTCAACTTCTGAACATAGGATACTTTATGAGGGTTTGGATGACGGTTCAGGATCGATCTGCGGTCGACCCCTCTGCAGCATCCTACTTCATTTGTGGGACTTGGTAGAGGAAGGAAGTTGTTTCCAATCTCATCCTGCTTTCGTAGCCAACCACGCATGGCTGGGGTATTATTATAGTATTACACCCGTCTAACGTCCAGCAATTATTATATGTTCATTAAGTAGAGTTTTTAATTCTAAGACACTTTTCTTCTATAGCGTTTCCATCGCAAATGCTTCGTTTTTGAGATATAAATTTTTTTTGGTGTATATCTAGTGTGTGTTCGTACGTTCGTTTGGTGCGCGTGCGCGGCTGACCGTTACATGTCTGCCCAATCACTGCGCCCCATCCATTTCGAATTTGAATTACTTTGCTACCGGAATGGCTTCGTGTGACACGTGCTCGTTCGATTATTACCGCTGTATTGTCGCTTTCTACGAAAATTTAGAAAAAAGTGTTGAGTTTCTGCGTGCTCACGGTGTTCTACCGACAGTAGTGAAGTGTCCACACTGTAAAACAGAGTACATATCGTCAAGACCAGAAACTGTGGCGTTGTAGAAAAAGTTATGTTAGGTTACGTTACGTTACGTTAGGTCAATTTTGAAGGTGAAATTAATGTTTTTCCTATGGTTTTTGATGTGTTTTGAACGAATCTGACCTTCAAAACCGTCGGAAATGACTCGTTTTCTGCGATTTCCCCCACCTGAGAACTCCCGGTCCCCACCATGGTCCCCCCAGATTGCCGGCATGGAGAGGGGGGTATCTTAAAAAAAGAGTCATTTCCGACGGTTTTGAAGGTCAGATTTATTCAAAACACATCAAAAACCATAGGAAAAACATAAATTTCACATCCAAAGGGAGACGGGTGTAATACTATAAATTTACCATGGCTGGTTAGGGACTTTACATAGGAATTTGTCCAGGTGGTTTTGGAATTTATTCAGGTTGGTATGCTTGAGGCTCCTCAGTTCTTTGGACAGGACATCAAAAAGTTTTAGGCTTTGTATTTCGAGGGTGTTTTCCACCCTCGTTTTCATGGCTCCTGACCCACTGCAGCCGGGACAATACAAAATCTGCCTCTTCTCGCATTCCAGTGTATTTCTATTTCATTTCTAAGTTAGAGACAAAACCCTCGAGTATTTTCCATACGTATATTATTGTGTACCGCTCGAGTCTTCTTTCCAGGGAGTAGAGTTTCAGGGATTGTAGTCGAGACCATTAGTCTTCGCCTTTTGTTTCCTCTGTCTTAGACGTAAAAGTCCTTTGTATGGCTTCTATGTTTGCAATGTCTCGTTTTCTGTATGGCTTGTGAGTACCAAGAGATACCCAATTATTGGTAGGACTAGACTTCCATAGTTTTAGCATGATGTTTGCTTTTCTGCTGCGGAAACTACTAGCTGTTGCGATTTTAATGTTATAGTGCTCACTGATTTCTGCATATATATATATATATATATATATATATATATATATATATATATATATATATACAGGGTGTCCCATAAGTCTGGAACCATAGGGTAAAATAAGTAATTCATGTTTTTCCGTTTATGCAAGTGCCCATGATGTCTTCGAGTAAGAAAGAACGCATCCAGGTAATTCTGCTCGTAGGAAATCGGAGTCAGAGGGAGGTCGCTGAGGAATTTAACAGATTGCATCCGGACCGCGCGCCGATAACACACAGCTGTGTCGGCAAACTTGTAGCAAAGTTCAGAGAAACGGGATCCATAGGAGATAAGGCACGCAGTGGACTTACGATGACACAGCCGCTACTATCCTCGCTCATTTCACAAGCAGTCCCCAAAAGTCTCTTCGGCGTTTTTATTGCCGTTTTTATCATTTTCCCTATGGTTCTAGACTTACGGGACACCCTGTATATATATATATATATATATATATATATATACAAGAACTCAGAGTGGTCCCCTGAGAAACTTTTATATTACACACAGACCGTGCATGGAACAAGGAACTCTTCTGGGAAAATTAAATCTACAAGTGACCCCGTTGCTCACGTTGGGCTTTCATCATGATAAAGAAAGACTATAGTATTTGGCATTGACCATTATTTATTCGGACTATAGAGGATTTAATTTTCCCAGAAGAGTTCCTTGTTCTATGCACGGTCTATGTGTAACATACATATACAAGTATGTATATACAGTATACTGTACACACACACACATCTTATTGGTCATTTGTGTCATACGTAAACTAAACACCGATATCCTATAGAAGGCGTCCGAAACGCTGGAAATATATTTTTTGGCTGGGCAAGGGCAATTGCCGTTAGTGATACGTTGGAAATAAATAGCATATTCCTAGTATAGTATATTTTCCCTTATTTGTGCACAGAGTAGTACATAAAGCAAATCTATTTTTCATTTAATGTGCTTTAATAAATTTACTGAAAATTATAAATAAAATTGTAGCACTAATCTTAATTACAAACGTAATAACTTCACTAAATTGCGACCCAATCTTTTATAGTCTCTTTGAACTTCAGTCGAGCTTTGGAATAATTCCACTTCTAAAAGCATTGTTATACGGACACGGTTAACAAAGTTATTAACGATATAATTGACAAATCCTTGATTACACCATGTACGATGCGTTATTTCAACTCCTGAAATAGGAAAACTTAAATTCAAAGAAAGAATTTTTCGTTAGAGACTAGGTTGGTGTGTCTTCGAAATAAGAGCCATTATTAGTCAGTAGATGAAATAAAGTACATAAATAAAATAATTTATCAATTAAAAACAGGTAAAATGAAGAACTTAAGTAGAAAACTAAAGACATACTATTACCCGCGCAGCATACTGCAATTTTGAAGAGTTTTGTCAGTCATAGAGCACTAATACCTCAACAGTGTCCCAAAAGTTCTGCCTCAAAGGTTAATATGATGTACAGTATATTACGGGGCTGGACTTTTTTGGAACACACTGTATATATGATTTATACGTTTGACAGCATAAACAGCTTCATAAATCTTATAGAGTACTCGCTCAGTTATCCGTGATTGAGGGGTGGTCCATGATCACGGATAACTCGATTTCACGGTTAACTCAGTATAGCCCGCAGGTGGGTTGGTGGTGCAGCCACTGTTGCCTGCCACTACTGACTGGACCCCTATCTCGCGCGCCACTGCACAGTATTATTCTCTTAGAGTATAATATACAAATAAGTAGTTTGTACTCACCACAAGACGTGAAGATCATCCGCTCCCGAAAATTGTAACCCCTCCCTCTGCTAACACTGCGAGCCGCGGATATAAACATCGCGCCAAATCACGGTTAACTCGGTGTCATGATCACGGAGAAGTGCACAACGGTCATAACTAGTAAATTCCGATTAACTCGATTCACGGTTGAGTGAATCACGGATAACCACATGAGTAATATTATATATATACACACAGGGTGAGTTACGACGAAATGTCATAACTCCGGGAGCTTATAGTTGAGGTCATTCCCAGTTAAAAACTTCATATGAACATAGGTCCTATTCTTAACGGTTATGGAACTATGGATGTTTGAATTTCAAGCATGCGCATGCGTGACCTTGAACTGAATTGACAGTTACTTACCGAGCCGAACTAACTACGCAGTAGTGTGTTGTGTTTCACAGCGTACAGTTGATGTTTTGTGCGTTCAGTATACCTTTTACGTTTTCAAATGCCGAATATGCCGATATGGTGTATGTTTACGGATTTTGCGATGGAAATACTACTGCTGCTGTCGCTGAATACCAGCGACGTTTTCCAAATCGACGAGTGTTTAGCAACGTTTTCCAGAGATTGCGAGTGTGTGGTTCATTTCCTAGCGTTACTGTTTTATCTGAGCGTCGGATACAACAAAATGTGGCTGAACAAGAAAACATTATTCAGATGGTACAGCGGAGCTCTCATGTTAGTACGCGAAGGATTTCCACACGTCTTAGAGTTCCTCAAACGAGAGTATGTAGGACGTTACACGAAGGAGGCATGTATCCATACCACGTACAACGCGTTCAGCGCCTCCAACCTGGGTATCGTGCCCAACGGCTGGAATTTTGTAATTGGCTCAATGCCGATCGACAATTGCATCGATACATCTTGTTCTGTGATGAGGCTCAATTTAGCCGCGACTGTGTCAACAACACACACAATTCACGTGTGTGGTCAGAAATGAATCCTCATGCCATTGTCGAAAGTAATTTTCAACATCGGTTCAGTGTCAACGTGTGGTGTGGTATTCTCTACGGTCAGCTGATTGGTCCGTTTATCTTCGAAGGTGGTCTTACAGGTGACAGTTATCTACGAGACGAACTGCCGCCACTGTTAGAAGATGTACCTTTGGCAACACGATTGCGTATCTATTTCCAACAAGATGGGGCTCCTCCCCATTTTAGCAGTGCAGTGAGAACGCATCTCGATGATCGCTTCTTGGTCGATGGATAGGTTGTGGTGGTTCACAAAATTGGCCACCCAGGTCTCCGGACCTAACCCCTCTAGATTTTTATCTGTGGGGGCGCATGAAAGAGCTGGTTACTAGTGAAAAGTGGAAACACGAGATGCATTGCTCCGTCGCATTTTGGATGCTGCAGCCCTCATAAAGGACAATCGTAATGAACTAATACGAGCTACACGCGCGATTCACAGATGAGTCGTGATGTGTATTGAGGCCGAGGGTAGTCATTTTGAACAGTTATTGTAAATTCATGAATAAAACCTTTAGCAGCTACTTGTTCGCTTATTCTTATTTTTAAACATTCAAACATCCACACAGCTCCATAACCGTTAAGAATCAGACCTACGTTCATATGGAGTTTTTGATTGGGAATGACCTCGGCTATAAGTTCCCCAAGTTACGACATTTTGTCGTGACTCACCATTTATATATACAGGGTGGCGCAGAAGTCGCGCATCATAGGAATTTTCAGGTGACTATAATATAATGAAAATGTTTATTGGCAGACTATAGTCCATATGACAAATATTATTAATACAATGACGGTTCATATACTAAGGATAGAAATACATACAATTGATTAGAAATAATACTGTAATGTCGAAGTTAAATGGAGCTACAGACAGACGTTTTCGTGCCAAGAAGTCCATAGCTTAGAGCAGTGGTTCCCAAACCCATGGTCGCGACCCAAGTGAGGGTCGGGAAGGTGTTCCTGAGGGTCGCGGGACAGGAATTCTCAACGACTGAGTCAATCAAACTATATGAATATAAACACAACGTATCAAAATGATTGGTCATTAACACTGCATGTACCAGCGTTTAGGGTCGCCAGGCCAGGACAATATTGTATTCAGGGTCACCACCATGAAAGTTTGGGAACCACTGACTTAGAGGATAAATGGCAGGACTCATGGATAGCTTGGATGATCGGGTTGGTTGATTTTTTAATTCTTTGCATTAGACTGTATTGAGCAAGTCTTGTTACCTCCGGGAAGCTCGGGACATTGCGGGTAGCAAACATTTGCGAAGCTGAGCATCTCGGGAGTAATTTATGTAAGAGTCTAAAAGACCTGTTGTATTACTGCAGAAATTACGAAAGAGTGTGTCTTTAGCTTCACTTGTACAGAATCGAAAGTTCCTTATGGTCATATTCGCTTTAGCACACATGCTTCGAGATTATTTTCTTATATCCGAATCATCACTCAAGGTGGTAATAGTTTGACCCAAATACTTAAACTCTTGTACTTCCTCAATTACTTGACCATTCATTTTAAACCTTATATCAGCTGGCTGATTACAGCTTTTAGGATGAAATTGCATAACCTTAGTTTTTGTGACATTAAAAAGAATATCATGTTTCTGCGAATACACTTCGCAGACTTTTAGTAGCCGATCCAGACCTTCAACAGAGGGACTTATTAACACCTTATCATCGGCATAAACTAAGTTATTTATCCTTGTGTTATCTATACAACATCCCACTATTGCCTCATTAAGTGAAGCAATTAATCCGTCGATATACACATTAAACAGCATAGGGGAGAGCAAGGAGCCTTGTCTTACCCGGCAAGAGGAGCCAAAACACACTGATACTACATTGCCCCACCTAACAGTGAAAGATTGGTGGGAATACCAAAATTTCAATAAATTTAATATGTACATGGGAACCTTCCTGTCTTCTAGTTTTGCAAATAAAATATTGTGGTTCACCCTATCATATGCCTTACTTATATCAAGGAAACAGCTATAAATGGTTGAATTACTGTCAATGTATTTAGATATTGTTTCTTTAAGTACATAGATACACAGGTCAGTTGAGTGGGACCTTTTAAAGCCAAACTGATTAGATGTCCATAGGAAATCATTTAATCGGAGTAACAAGAGTTTTTCTAGTAGTTTCGAGAAGCAGGAAGCGACAGCAATAGGCCTGTAATTATTGCTGGACAGAATGTCTCCGTACTTATTTTTGACCAGGGGCAAGATATATACCCTCATGAACTCTGCAGGGATATAGCTATGAGCAAGCATGGCTGATAGGAGCAATGATATATGCAGACATACTACGTCATTTGCATATTTTAAGTGCTCATTCGATAAGTCATCTACCCCTGACGCAGAACCAGTCTTTAACTCTTTAATTAACCTCTTTACTTCAGAAAATGATATCAAAATATTTTCCCTTGTCCCTCCCACAATCGTTTCGCTGCAATCTATCTTAAGATTATCCCTACTCACACTGTTAAGAATGTTAGAGTAGTTTTTCCACAGCTTTGCAATTTCATCCTCCCCCGACACCCCATCGATTGTCGGAGGGAGGACATTTTTGACACCCGTTTGATTCTTAACAAATTTCCAAAATTTGTTGTTATCGTTATTTATGCGAGCTTCACAGGCTTTTGATGCTCGAATAGACTCTTCTTCCTGTTTACATCGCCTTATGGCCGCCTTATACTGACCCCGACTTCTACACATATTCATGTATACTGGTCCTAATCTGGGTCTACCATGAAAGCACCACAAATCATAGGCGTCTTTCGATTCCCTCTTCAGGGGGGCAATAAAATCATTCCATCCAGGAATAACCTTAGTATGATAGTTGTAAGATTTAATCAGGGGCTTCCTGCTTCTCTTAACAGGGATATTATCTTACTATAATACCTATCTATGAGTTTACAGTGAGAATCATTTGAGCAAGGATTATTACAGGCAAGGTGCAAAATTTCTAAATTATTAAAGAGGTGACATGTTCTGTCTTTGTATTCTATTCTCTGCTGCATATTAACATTGGACCAATCGACGCGATTATTCTTACCTATTGAGTTCTTGTTAAGTCGTGTTGCGCATAAATTGGTAACGTTAATTAATATTTCTAATGGTCTATGATCAGAAAGAAGGAAATCATGCAAATATGAACTCTAACAATTCGATCCTTTAGATTATTACTAGTGAGACAATGATCAATCCACCTGGTGGTACCACTCATATCGCTAACGTATGTAAAATTACCACTGGCTACCCCTAATACATCTACATCACTTATACTTAAATTGGCCGACTCGCACATGTTACCCAATTCTACAAAGAATTCCGAGTTCACATGTGCGTTAAAGTCCCCCATTATTATACAGTGAGAATATTTGGGGTTATCTGATAATGACTTAATTTTGTACAGCAAATCAATGTATTCATCTAGATTACTGCCGTTGTTGTATGGTAAATAGCAGTTTACAATTAATATGCAATCATTGTTCACTTGTAATTCAATGCCTAACAACCTTATTATCGCTTGTTAAAAATTATATGTTTTGACAAATTTTTCCTTATAAGAAAGCAACACCACCAAAAGGCCTACCGTACATTAATTCATCTGACAAGTCTACTGCTGATGACGCATGGTACATAAAGTCATCATGGATGGTAGAGAGGAATTTTAGCTCTTGCTTAGGTAGCCAGTGCTCCTGCAGGAGTATCAAATCTGCACTGTCGCAGATTTTATGAACATCTACAGTTGAATTCCTCACTGACCTTACATTATATGAGACTATTTTCAACAAGTTATCCGCCATGACTGATAGAAATTTATTATTAGTAAGATTATTATTATTATACACAGTACAACTTTCAGGCATTACCGTTAGGGCGCCTATTATTATTATTATTATTATTATTATTATTATTATTATTTTGCCTGTTATCAAATCTCCTGGAAAAGTGAATAAACTCCTTAACAATAATACCGTCTGGCCATTGACTCATATTATACGGGTTGAAATGCGCATTTACACCTTTAATTATTACTTTAAAAGAGTTATAATACGGAGATTTCGTGTTTAGTTTATTAACTATCACTATACTGTGTTCACCAATGATTTCTTCATCATGTGTCGAATATCGCTTGCCTCGTTCGAGAGCTGAATTCGCGACACAAATAGGGTGAGATTCTCCATCGGTGGCCTCGCCGCGGAGACCGGTTGAGGAACCTTGGGAGGGCGCCTATTAACAGTTACCCACCCGTCCTGCTCCCTCGATCTCCCTGAGGCAGGGTTCGCCTGCCTGGGGGATGGGTGGCACAACCTTTGGGGGATAGGAGGCCCCTCCCTTACTCTGTGGCTTGGTGAGGGTCTGTTAGCGGTGTTTATACCTGACGGCCGCGCGTGCCCTCCTTCTTCGGTGGGAGGGGGGGGAACTGCGCACCGAGCGAGGCGTAATCGAACACCTCTCCTCTGCAGTGGGAGGCAGGGAGAGGGCAATGATGCCTCGACTCTCGGCATTGGACCGTCCCTGTTCCTCATTGTGAGATCGGGAGCAGGGTCCTTTCCTGAACGGGGGGGGGTTGACCGCTACCCCTGCATGCTGCGTTTCCACCCCACCTTCAGGGGGGGAGTTGGAGGCGGGGATTTCGTTTCCCTCGCTGCCCGACGCGCTTCTTGGAGATCTGGCTTGCTGAACTACTTCCGAGTAACTGGGCTTTGGGAGGAGCGTCTCTTTCAACGCATCTAACTCTGACCGGAACTGTTCTATCGAAATCGCGTTTTTCTGATTTGACACCACGTGTTGGTGTTTCAGTTCAACTATCGACTTTTGTACCTCATTATACTGTTTGAGGAGCACCGAGACGTTTACGTCACCCATAGAGATTACCGGTATTCTATGGAAGTTAGTAACGTAAAAGGTAATATTATTCTCATTATCCCGGAGGGTCGACACTTTATTTATAATGTCTTTCAGGGTATTCTCGTTTTAGAATTACCTCTACGAGTTGGGAGGGAAGCACCGAACAGGGTGTTTAATTGTACCCTCCTGCATGTTCTATTTCTTCTGAATCATAAAAATCATGACAGACAGATACAAGAAGGTCTGACCTAATATGATCTACTTTGTCGAATATAAAACATAACGGATTTTCTACAAGATTTACAGCAGACGACCCCATTGTATCTGTAACGGCTTGCGGGGGAGCGTAGCTGGTGGGGGTGGTTGGGGGGGGATGGGGGGAACGCCGAAAGGGGTCCCACTTTTCGTCCCTTTAAATCATGCTCGGGATACCAACGGTTCGATGTTCAGGCATCTTTTCACATTAATTATGTAACTATTTCTATGACACAAAAAGTATACACGCGGAGTCACTGTACGATTATACCGTAATGAAACATACATTTCCCGCGATCACCGTCAAAACTTTTACTATTAAACGGAAAATTCGCAGTGTATATGAGGGGTAGGGCGGGAGAGGGGAACGGGATGGGGATGCTAAAAGGAGTGCCCACTCCTTGTCCCTTTAAACATGTAAGCGTGTAAGTTTGTAAATATATCTAAAGTAATAAAACCTTTTTTTAATAAAATTAATAAAAAAATTGTTCTTTTAGGTAGGGGATGGCTGCGAAATTAACAATAGACGAGAGGGTGAGCTTGGTTTAATGCATGGAATACCATGTACTACAAATCGATGAATCGGTACAGAATTTAAATTCTGTACCGATTCATTGATTTGTAGTACATGGTATTCCATGCATTAGAACCAAGCTCACCCTCTCGTCCATCGATAATTTCGCAGCCATGCAGCCATTCCCTACGTAAAAGAAAAAAATAAATATATTAAGTAAATATGCTAATTCAAATAGGCTAATGAGATATGCCGAGTGAACACAGGATAAATAATGAAGCCTATTGATAACAGAAATAACGGAAGTACGGTACGGCACAGTATATGGATTAGGTCGGAAAAATCTAATGCATTAAAAGAGCATATAAAGAAACGGATGCAAAATAATATGAGTTATATGAAAGAACACTAACAGGGTGATACAACACTACGGTATTGGTACAACACTTGAAATAGGCCTACTGCGGTCTTAACGAGAGAGTTAGTTTGCACGGTGATGGACACTTTTAGGGCCTACGTGATTAGGCAGAGTTTGCGGAAGCACGACGTAACAAAAACTGTAGGCCGAGTAAGGGCCGCAGAAGCTTACCGAGATGATGCGTAACTCTGGAAATTGAAGACCTACGTGAAGGGTTGACCGTATTTGGGCAGTAATGACCTTGGAGACTAGGCCTAGGTGAAAGTTTGACCGTAATGCGTTTCGCCGAAGATGAACTTGGAGACTGTAGAGGGCCTGTTGAAATACTTGTTGAACGGGCGCCGATCGAATTGTGATGAAGGATGAGTGAAGAGCGAAATGGATTTGTGGCTTGTAGCTTAATAGGAGGTTTACGGATCTGGGCCTCGAAGGGTGCTTCTGTAGTCAGATTGGCCTTGCCGGCGAGAGGATGAGTGTTGACCGCTGGGAGAGACTTGTGTGAAGGGGATAACGGAAAGCGTCTACAGCAGTGATGATGTTTCTTGCAGGATGGAATTGTAGAGTCGCCTCAAGTGTATCTTCGTTTCTTGTATGGTTGAAGTGTGATTTGAAGGACTGAGGCCGGCTGAGGTCGAAACGGCGCTACTTGAGGTGAGATTCACGAGAAGTAAAGAGCGGAGTAAGATTTGGTAGAGAGCCTTACTTGATGATAGACTTCGTGTAGGCTCGACCGAAGCCTTGAAGGAACAGCAGGCCGCTCTCCGACGAAGGCCGGAGAGGGGGTTGCTTGACGAGTGGTGCTACTGACGAAGGTGCTGAGAGTGAGACGTGACGACCAAAACGAGAAAATGGCAAGCAAGAAGTGAGAATGATTTGAGGAAGAAACTGCATTTTATAGGTTTTGGTGACGTCCTCTGGTGGTCGTTTCGGGAAATATCACAGAATCTGTTTCCTGTGTGGGCCTGTTTCATACCCACGTGTATAACCTTTGTTTTGATTCCATGATGTTTGAGAATGGCGGGGAAAGGAATTTCTTTGTCTGACCTATATATATATATATATATATATATATATATATATATATATATATATATATATATATATATATATATATATATATATATATAAGCACACCGGACAAAAAATTAGTCACCCCTAATAGTACCGATAGTAGGAAGTTCAAGGTCACACAGAGGGCGCTGATGTAGCATTGGTAAGTGACAAGTAGCGGTGACGTAGCACACAGGATCAGATCTGTTTCGTGTGGTGGTGAAGAACAAAGTGTGTGTTGGATATAGTCTGCAAAATGGGTCGTGAGGCAGACGTTACTCAGTGGCAAAAGAAGCCATCGTGTTTGGCAGAGCCCACGGACACAAAATGTCTGAAGTAGCCCAATTTGTTGGTGTGTCAACGCGTACTGTCCAGCGAGTTTACAAAGAGTGGTGTAGTTCGCAATCAACTGAAAATCGACGGCGTAACTGTGGCCGGAAAACAATTCTCGACAATAGGGGCCGCCGCCATGTTTCTCGTCTAGTAACTGCAAATCGTTTTCAAACCAGAGAACAATTGCTCCAAGAAACCAATGAGGTTCTCCAGCGACCAATTTCCGAACGGACATTGCGACGAGAACTGCATGCGATGGACATCTGGAGCAGGGTACCACGGAAGAGGCCGCTGTTAACAGCAAGTCACAAATTGGCACGTTATAAATGGGCTCAGAGGCACAAAAACTGGAATGCGGCAGATTGGAAACGTGTAATTTGGTCCGATGAGTCCCGTTTTTGTTTGTTCTCCAATGATGGGAGGCGACGAGTACATCGCAGGTCCAATGAAGCCTTTAATACTGAATGCGTCGAAGGTGTTGTTCAGGCTGGAAACAGAACGTGAAGCGCAGGAATAGACACCCACGGACTCTGGCGGAACTTCGGGACCGGCTGATGAACGAGTGGCAGCAAATCGATGTTCAGTATATGCACAACCTCGTAGAGTCTCTGCCTCGCCGGATTCGTGCGGTTATCAAGGCCAGAGGCGCCGTCACACGTTATTAGGTACATTCTGAGAGGGGTGACTAATTTTTTGTCCGGTGTGCTTATATATATATATATATATATATATATATATATATATATACACAAACTCAGAATGGTTCCCTGAGAACATTATATGTTAAACACAGACCGTGCATGGAACAAGGAACTCTTCTGGGAAAATTAAATCCACTATAGTCCGAATAAGTAATGGTAAATGACAAATACCATAGTTTTTTTCCTTTTTTCATGATTTTAGCCCGACGTGGGCAACGGGTCTCTCGCAAAGAGATCCCATAAATATAGCTTCCCTCACCAGCTATCTGCAAAGCAGACAGGATCCAGCTTTGGGACGTGGATCTAGGGTTTAAAGCAAACCTAGATCCCTACACTCAGAACCTCTATATAAGTAAAAGACTCGTTGCATTCACGTCGTGTTGAATAAATCAAAGAAAAAGGGGGTAACTATTGTATTTTAGCCAAAAAAAACCAAAACTTAAACCTCAACCGGGACATTGAGCGTCCACTTTTCAAGGCACGAAACACGTCCGTTTAGTATACACAAACTCAGAATGGTTCCCTGAGAACATTATATGTTAAACACAGACCGTGCATGGAACAAGGAACTCTTCTGGGAAAATTAAATCCACTATAGTCCGAATAAGTAATGGTAAATGACAAATACCATAGTTTTTTTCCTTTTTCATGATTTTAGCCCGACGTGGGCAACGGGTCTCTCGCAAAGAGATCCCATAAATATAGCTTCCCTCACCAGCTATCTGCAAAGCAGACAGGATCCAGCTTTGGGACGTGGATCTAGGGTTTAAAGCAAACCTAGATCCCTACACTCAGAACCTCTATATAAGTAAAAGACTCGTTGCATTCACGTCGTGTTGAATAAATCAAAGAAAAAGGGGGTAACTATTGTATTTTTAGCCAAAAAAAACCAAAACTTAAACCTCAACCGGGACATTGAGCGTCCACTTTTCAAGGCACGAAACACGTCCGTTTAGTATACACAAACTCAGAATGGTTCCCTGAGAACATTATATGTTAAACACAGACCGTGCATGGAACAAGGAACTCTTCTGGGAAAATTAAATCCACTATAGTCCGAATAAGTAATGGTAAATGACAAATACCATAGTTTTTTTTCCTTTTTCATGATTTTAGCCCGACGTGGGCAACGGGTCTCTCGCAAAGAGATCCCATAAATATAGCTTCCCTCACCAGCTATCTGCAAAGCAGACAGGATCCAGCTTTGGGACGTGGATCTAGGGTTTAAAGCAAACCTAGATCCCTACACTCAGAACCTCTATATAAGTAAAAGACTCGTTGCATTCACGTCGTGTTGAATAAATCAAAGAAAAAGGGGGTAACTATTGTATTTTTAGCCAAAAAAAACCAAAACTTAAACCTCAACCGGGACATTGAGCGTCCACTTTTCAAGGCACGAAACACGTCCGTTTAGTATACACAAACTCAGAATGGTTCCCTGAGAACATTATATGTTAAACACAGACCGTGCATGGAACAAGGAACTCTTCTGGGAAAATTAAATCCACTATAGTCCGAATAAGTAATGGTAAATGACAAATACCATAGTTTTTTTCCTTTTTCATTTTTTTGGCTAAAAATACAATAGTTACCCCCTTTTTCTTTGATTTATTCAACACGACGTGAATGCAACGAGTCTTTTACTTATATAGAGGTTCTGAGTGTAGGGATCTAGGTTTGCTTTAAACCCTAGATCCACGTCCCAAAGCTGGATCCTGTCTGCTTTGCAGATAGCTGGTGAGGGAAGCTATATTTATGGGATCTCTTTGCGAGAGACCCGTTGCCCACGTCGGGCTAAAATCATGAAAAAGGAAAAAAACTATGGTATTTGTCATTTACCATTACTTATTCGGACTATAGTGGATTTAATTTTCCCAGAAGAGTTCCTTGTTCCATGCACGGTCTGTGTTTAACATATAATGTTCTCAGGGAACCATTCTGAGTTTGTGTATACTAAACGGACGTGTTTCGTGCCTTGAAAAGTGGACGCTCAATGTCCCGGTTGAGGTTTAAGTTTTGGTTTTTTTTGGCTAAAAATACAATAGTTACCCCCTTTTTCTTTGATTTATTCAACACGACGTGAATGCAACGAGTCTTTTACTTATATAGAGGTTCTGAGTGTAGGGATCTAGGTTTGCTTTAAACCCTAGATCCACGTCCCAAAGCTGGATCCTGTCTGCTTTGCAGATAGCTGGTGAGGGAAGCTATATTTATGGGATCTCTTTGCGAGAGACCCGTTGCCCACGTCGGGCTAAAATCATGAAAAAGGAAAAAAACTATGGTATTTGTCATTTACCATTACTTATTCGGACTATAGTGGATTTAATTTTCCCAGAAGAGTTCCTTGTTCCATGCACGGTCTGTGTTTAACATATAATGTTCTCAGGGAACCATTCTGAGTTTGTGTATACTAAACGGACGTGTTTCGTGCCTTGAAAAGTGGACGCTCAATGTCCCGGTTGAGGTTTAAGTTTTGGTTTTTTTTGGCTAAAAATACAATAGTTACCCCCTTTTTCTTTGATTTATTCAACACGACGTGAATGCAACGAGTCTTTTACTTATATAGAGGTTCTGAGTGTAGGGATCTAGGTTTGCTTTAAACCCTAGATCCACGTCCCAAAGCTGGATCCTGTCTGCTTTGCAGATAGCTGGTGAGGGAAGCTATATTTATGGGATCTCTTTGCGAGAGACCCGTTGCCCACGTCGGGCTAAAATCATGAAAAAGGAAAAAAACTATGGTATTTGTCATTTACCATTACTTATTCGGACTATAGTGGATTTAATTTTCCCAGAAGAGTTCCTTGTTCCATGCACGGTCTGTTGTTTAACATATATATATATATATATATATATATATATATATATATCAGACATGGGGCTGAGGCCTGGCCTTGGGTATATTTTGCAGGCCTCAACCTCGGACCTCAAAAGTGGCCTTGGCCTCGAGGCCATCTGAAAAGTGGAAAGGCCTCATGACTTTCGTGAGGCCTTAGAGAATCGTGATTTGTTTTGTTCTGTAATTTTTAACCCCCGGTAGCTTTGGGGTGGAGATTCTTCAGGTGGGCGCGCTCGGGGTGGATATTCTTCAGGTGAGGATCATGACATGACAGGTGACTGTATGTGGCGGCATACTTTGATAAATATTATTCAGACAGGTTTTTAGTTAGACGGCAGACTTTGATAAATACTATTCAGTTAGGTGACCAACGGATTAGTGACAGGTCACTGTGACGTTAGGTACATAAATATTATATATGTCGCGGTATATAAATATTATTCAGTCAGTCAGCAGTAGACCAACTGACTTAATGTAGCAAAACTACTAGTGTGGGAACGCAATCTATCAGGTGGTCACCAGTTGAACTGAGCTCATATAACGTGTTTGTGTTATTTATGTGTATAAACTATTGTACTGTATCTATTTCTATAACAAAAAATAGGCCAAACTAGAGAAGAATACCACCTAGTATACTGATAACTAGCTACTAGCGTCGATGATTTTGTCTTTTGCCCGTCGTAAATTGTAACATATAAACTTCGAAATAATACGATTTGAAATGTATATATAATATCGGATGCAAACAATAATTTTGCTAATATCGGCATTATAACTGAGATGTAAATGGTTATATTGTTTGCAAATAAATTTTGGATTTTTTTCATTTACTTTAATACCTTACCTTACCTTACAAAGGTTCCGCGCGATGACTTCTCATTTCGCGAAGGTCAAGCTTGTCGCTCCTCCTCTCAAATATTATAAAGTATTATACATATAACTTTAAAATTGTCTGATAACACTGGCCAACAAGTATTTTTCATCAGATATAATTATGGGTGGCCTAGATAGTTGTTGGGACGCTGATTCCAAATCTGTTTTCGGTTTTCCTCCAGCACGTCTAGTTTTCGAGATGAGACTGATCATAATATATATAATATAATACTATATATAATATACGAGTATATAATATGCATATAACTACATATAATATATAATACTATATATACACTATATAATATGCGTCCTTTATATAATATAATATGCATATAACTATATATATAATAATAATATATACTACTATACAGGGTGTTTCAGGAGGAAAGGTCAATACTTCGGGAGGTGATAGTATCGGTCATTGTAAGAAAAAAAGTTCATCTGAACATGTGTCTAATTCTGAATAGTTACGGAGATAGAGCTGTTTGAATCTACAAATACAAAAGCATTGTTAATGGTAATCAAGAAAGAGAAACCAATTACTGTTTCTAACATTTAATGTTTAAACATTTAATGATCTTGACGTTCCTTTATGCGGGCAGCAGCATCCAAAATGCGCGCGAGCAATTCGTTTCGTGTATCCACCTTTCTTTTGTTGACTTTTCATCCACCCCCACAAACAATAATGTAACGGAGAGAGGTCTGGAGACCTTGATGGCCATTGAATTGGGACCACCGCGGCCGATCCATCGACCAGGGAAAGTTTGATTTAGGTATTGCATCACCAGACGGGTAGAATGTGGAGGAACTCCGTCATGCTGAAAGTACATACCAGCGCGTGTAGCCAAAGGAACATCCTCCAATAGTCCTGGCAATTCATTTTGCAGAAATTCTAGGTAACTTTGTCCTGTAAGACGATTCTCTAAAGTAACAGGGCCAATCAGCTGATCATCGATGATACCGCACCACACATTGGCAGAGAAGCGATGTTGAAAATTTGTTTCCACAGTGGCATTTGGATTTTCGTCTGACCACCGATGAGAGTTACGAGGGTTGTTGATACCGTCACGGGTGAAAGTAGCTTCATCGGTGAACAGTATTAATCGAAGCAATCGGCGATTAGCATTTACCCAATGACAAAATTCCAGTCGCATGGCAGCGTCTCCTGGTTGAAGGTGTTGTACACGCTGTACATGATATGGATGCAAGCCTTCCTCACGTAATGTTCGCCATACTCTTTTGTGTGGTACACCGAGACGTGTAGAAATTCTTCGTGAGCTAGTAGTAGGACTTCGCTCTACCAACTGAAGAATGTTTTCCACTTCATCCACATCTTGTTGACCTTCACGTTCAGATGAAACATGAGCGCTGGGAAGTGTACCAATCTCACGCAGTGTGTTGAAAACCCTGGTAAACACACTTCGATCCGGAATTCTGCGGTTCGGAAACCGTCGACGGTATTCTGCAACAGCAGCTGTTGCACTTCCATCGCAAAAACCGTAGACATACACCATATCTGCATATTCGGCATGTGTGAAGGTGTGTGGCATTCTTAACACTGCTTCAAACACCAAACAATGTCACTCACAACAGTCAGCTGTCTATTGGCTTATGTTACATGCTTACATTACAGCTTATATGGTTCAAGGTTATAGGGGAGGGGAGGGAAGGGGGAGGAAAAGCTGCGCGCGCATCAGATTCAAACAGCTCTATCTCCGTAACCATTCAGAATTAAGACATGTTCATATGAACTTTTTTCTCACAATGACCGATACTATCACCTCCCGAAGTATTGACCTTTTTTCCTGAAACACCCTGTATATACAATATGCGTCTTTTATACATGTAGTGGAGTATTTTGTCGTTGCAGCTGATGTGTAGGTTTTTGCTTTACCGTTTCTGTGCCCTCATGTATGGCATTTTGTCGTTTCAACTTACACTTTCCGCAGATTATCTTGTGGTATTTTAGGTGAGAGCAGTTGCTGACCACATTTGTAAACGTTGCACATGTACACCCTTTTATTTTTTGGCATAACAGTCACATGTCTAGTTGCGTGTTTTGTTTTGTGTCACCCACTTACAAAATTTATTTTTTTAGGTGATTTACATCAACCCACTCATCGATCATCATGCCTCGAAAGTGTAAAAATCACCCCGACAATTTCTGTTACGTGTGCGGCTCGTTCGCGACTAAATCACAACGGCGTACAATCACGATGGATCTTCGGAAAACTTACCGGTTATACTTCGGCTGTCCACAAGGCGACCAAGATAAGGTGCGGGTGCCACATGTTATCTGTACCGCTTGTTCGAATGGATTACGTGACTGGTTGAACCAAAGGAAAAAGTCGATGCCGTTCGCTATACCCATGATATGGAGGGAGCCGAGAGACCATCATGGCTATTGTTACTTTTGCAATGTTAACATAACTGGATTCTCCGTGAAGAACAAGCATAACATTGTTTATCCGAACGTAGACTTCGCGATCAGACCGATCCCTCATGATGACACGATGTCGATTCCGGTACCTCCACAGCATGGACTCGATTCTTTAGAAGACGGGAGGGAATCCGACGAAGGTGCGATTGGCGGAGATGCGGGACCTTCGGCCGATCTTGACTACACGCCTGACGAAGAGCAATCTGAGCCGGAGAGGTTTACCCAAAACGAGTTGAATGATCTCATTAGAGACCTAGCCCTCTCCAAAGAGAAATCAGAACTTCTCTCCTCGAGACTCAAGCAGAAACACTTACTTGAGAAGAGCGTCCGAGTGTGTCACTATCGAAAACGAAACCATGATTTGGCGACATTCTTTACAGTAGACGGTCCACTCTGTTATTGTGGCATGATATCAATGGACTTTTCGAGAACTTGTCACAGGTACACTCCATCTGAGTGGCGCCTCTTTATTGATTCCTCACAGCGAAGCTTGAAAGCGGTTCTCCTGCATAATGGGAACTTAAAGCCGTCCATCCCGATCGTCCACTCCGTTCATCTAAAGGAGACGTACGATAACATGAATATACTGCTCGAAGCAATACAATACAGCACTCATCAGTGGAATATCTGTGGTGATCTCAAAGTCATTGGTATGTTAATGGGCATGCAAGGAAGGTTCACGAAATACTGTTGTTTCCTATACCCATGGGACAGCCGTGCTACCGCGGATCATTACATCAGACGTGAATGGCATCAAAGAAGCACATACGAGCCAGGAACGGGCAGTGTCCAGTGTGTTCCTTTAGTTGGATCCAAAGATTTTCCTGCCACCTCTCCACATTAAGCTCGGCTTAATGACAAATTTTGTGAAAGCGATGGGTAAGGCGGATTCTAGAGGGTTTCGATACCTTGTTGAGAAACTTGCAAACATCAGTGCCGCGAAATTGAAGGAAGAAATCTTTGTGGGGCCCCAAATCAGAGAGGTTCTACAGGATGAAGGCTTTGAAAAAAGCCTCAATGCCTTAGAACTAAAAACACAGCAGGCTTTCAAATGGATTTGTGGAAACTTTTTGGGGTAGCCACAAGTCTCCCGCATACAAAGATGGAGTTCAGAAACTGCTCGATGCATATCAATACATTTTTTACATTCGCATCTAGATTTCTTTCCCGAAAACCTTGGCGCAGTGAGTGGAGTGACAAACAGGTGGAACGCTTCCATCAAGACATCCAGTCAATGGAAAATCGCTGCCAAGGTTTCTGGAACGAAAGTATGCTGGCAGACCGCGACGATCCGGACAAGGTTCACAAAAGAAAATCGTACCGGCAACGTTTTTAGGTTGGTGTACATTTTTTTATGAATAAAGTTGTACTTTTACGATAAATTATGCTGAAATTAACACCAGTCATATTTCGATAACTAGATGTGCTTGAGGAAAAGAGAAGAGAGATTTGGAATCAACGTACAAAACTGGTCTAGAAAAGGCTAGAAAAATCTTTGATGAGAGAAAAAAGTTCGATTTTGTCGACCAGTGTAATAGATAATAATATCAGGTGCAAATATACTCTTGAATCAAATTACATATATAACATGTTGAAATATCAGGTGCAAATATATTCTTAATATTATCGTTATTATATTATTATCGTATATATAATTATATAGTAATGGCATGATATAAACTTCATACCTAAGGCCTACCGTACATTAGGAAAATCTTTCACATACAGTACAAGCTACAATTACTGTACATTAATGATAAATGCAAAAAATTTCACTTTTCTGCGTGGAGGTCAAAATATGATAATAAAAACCCACTCTAATAGACAGTTTATTTCCACAACAATTTCGATGTCCACTGGCATCCTCTTCGGGTGGATACAGAAAAACGAATGAGCTAATATTCGTTTTCTGTATCCACCCGAAGAGGATGCCAGTGGGCATCGAAACTGTTGTGGAAATAAACTCTGTCTATTAGAGTGGGTTTTTATTATTACATTAATGATCTTTGGTAGACTTTAAGACCACAATTTCTTATTGTCAAGATACATAAAAATGCAAAACTTAAAAAAAATAAGGCATCTCCAAATGTAGCTCTTTGCAATGCTCGCAAGAGTCGCTAATCATTGTAGCCATTCAGAAATTATACGATCAACATTCAGAGAGTTCGTACAATCTTGAAATATTTTGCTAGATCATCTAATGTATGGTGCCCAGGAAATCTTGTTCTGACAACTGTGTCTGACTGTGTGACCCGGCAAGCGAGTGTAAAAACACAGCGTGTCGGTGTTGTGGTGGGGTGGCCGTGTGTGATAAATGAACGTGCTTAATGCTTAATAATTCCCTTTTATTAGGTAAGTGAATTGAACTACGTCTTTGGTTATTAATTTTTAGTAGAATCTTGCTTTTCCTTATCGATTTCAAAAAAAGAAGAGATACAGGCTTGTGTGAGGCTACGATAGGTTACCTTTGGAAGAGCTTTAGGTCTACGCTAGGGTAGATTGTTGAGCCTCCCTAAAGCATGGAGGAGCTTATTCGTAAAAGATTTCGGAGCGAGTATCTGTACCCAGAGGTACAAATACCGCATTCGTTATTTGCATCCGAATATCACACCTCTGGGTGCAAATACCCTCAGCATAACAATCTTAAGGCCTCGTGCGTCCTCCCCTAAAAAGGGCTCGGCCTCGACGCATTTGAAAAATGTATGTCCTCGGCTTCGAGGCAGGCCTTATATATATATATATATATATATATATATATATATATATATAATATATATATATATATATATATAATATATAATATATATATATATATATATATATTTCTATCTATCTATCTCTATCTATGTATCTATATCTATATACGGCGTCCAAAGAAAATGTATACACACTTTAACAGCTGATAGCTCAATTGATGTTTCTTTCTTTCCAAGTAAACCCATTAGAATTAATAATGGCAGTCAGACTAAGCTTTAAACAAAGGAAAATTCATTCTAAAATGCTAGGAAGTGTGAAAACGCAGTTGAAGTGCAAGACAGTTTAGGAGGGAGTTTCAAACAGATCCAACCAACGCGACTTACCATCACTCGAATTAGAGATAAGTCTGAAGCGGATGGAACTGTTCAGAATGTCCACAAGAAGCGTTCGGAGACCACGGACATCGACAAGCCCCACAAAGCAAGAAAGAGTACTGGAAAGTATCACCAAAGTCCAAGAAAATCTGTGCGGCAAGCGAGTCGTGAGGTAGGAATTTCAGAATCGTCTGTCCAACGCATTTTGAAGCGGTCAATGGGAAAAAAAAGTTACATTTCCAAGATTAGTCCATGCTATTAATGAAGATGATCCGGACCGAAGAGTGGAGTATTGCGAGTGGTACTTGGCACGATGTGGATGTGGATGTGGATGTGGATGTGGATTGGACGAAGGGGTTTCGTAGAATACCCTCCGCGTTCACCAGACCTCACACCACTAGACTTTTTTTTATGGGGATACTTAAAAGACAAAGTCTACGCTATAAAACCTGCAACAGTCGCTGAATTGAGAGCAGCCATTGAACGAGAATGCACACAAATACCAAACGAAATGTTTCGTGATGTTTGCGATTCCATTGCTTCGCGTTATCAGCAGTGCCTGGACCAGAACGGACGTCAGTTTGAAAACAGGCGTTGACAAAACAATTAAATAATGTCTGTAGATTTTATTACATTTTGAAAATGAAATGTATTTTAATAAACACTGCCTTTATAAGTATTTAAAGTGTGTATACATTTTTTTGGGACGCCCTGTATATATCTATATCTATATCTATATATAGAGGCGAATCGGTTCTTCCCGAACTTAATATATATATATATATATATATAATATATATATATATATATATATATATATAACCCCAGAAGTCTGGACTCATATGGAAAATATACATTACACTTTTAAAGTGAAACACACACATTTCTAATGTCAGTTTTATTTTACATATTTCAGGAAAAAAAATACCCTGATGGCTCAGTATACCAACCAAGAGAAGGTGGAACTAGTATTGCTACACGTTTCCGCAAAAAGCCAGAGGGAAGCATGTTCGTGGAATAACTGACATGCTTCCCTCTGGCTTTGTCCAGAAACATGTAGCAATACCAGTTCCACCTTCTCTTTATTGGTATACTAAGCCATCAACCATCTTTCCTGAAATACAGTATGTGAAATTGAAATTAGAAATGTGTTTGTTTCACTTTAAAAATATAATGTCTATTTTCCTTAAGAGTCCAGACTTCTGGAACACCCTGTATACTTTGCGAAATTTCAATTCTTTTTATACAAAATTTTAAAAGTTGCAGTTGAACTGCTTTACATAATTTAACATTTCATGCACCTTTAACCGTTCAAAATTTAAAATTCTTTGTATGCACCCCCCCCCCCCCAATACACTTTTTCTTTGCGCCAAGGATCCACATAATACAAACTGAACTACATTCAAAGAAAAGATTGTCATTTAAAAAAAAAAAATAAAAAATATTTGCATAATTTTGAGCAAAAAACATGTTTCAAGTATCTGCAAAGCTACACGTCCATCCATTTTGTGACTTGTGCGTGAAATCTTTGTTAAGAATCATTCCCAGCAAAATGATATCTGCTCACTAAGACATATTTCATCCTGGTGTCACGAAGAGTGACAAATAGAACCTCAGGTTTATATGAATTAAAAAAAAAAAAAAACAAAAAAAAAAAAACTTTTCCTGACTCTTGAGAAACGCAGACGTCTTTGTGCATAAACGTCGACATCAGTGGATGTCATTTCTCTTTTCTTCTTCTCAGAAGGTCATGTTCTCCCCCATCCCCCTTATACTTTTCTATCCAGTTTTCTACTACTGCTTGAATAGTTGAAAGAAAAATGAACTTGTTTAGTAACAGGAACCTCCTAAAGTGAACCGGAAGGTCTTTGAGACTTCCGTCTGTCCCTTATATCCATCGAACCAAAAGGTGTAAGAGGTGATCCGGAAGCAATTGCGGGCTTGAAGGGAACTTTCTCTTAAATCCCTAAATAGTGAAGTACTAGCTAACCTAAACTAACTTGGGTTAATCTTAAAAGAGATGTCATCACTTAAATTTCGAAAAAATAACTATATGGCCGTAATAGGAGGAGATTGTAAATACCAATCGACCAGGGAAGTACTCCAGGGTGGATATTAGGCAGGAGACAGGAAGTGCTGGAACTCCCGTTTCTCCTGTCACTGTCCTCCTCATCTGATCTTTTTCTGTCTCTCATCTACCCTGTGAGCATTCCAGCATGCTCTCAAACACACACTTCTCCCCTATTCCTCAATACACATACATGCAACGTACACAACCTTTTCAAAATTTGTTAAAAAAAAAATGGCATCATTGAGCCTTGGAGACCTTGTTTTTGGTTCTCTATCTTCTGTGGAGGGGTCACTTTCGCGGGCGCTCGCCCTTAGCCCCCTCCTTACTACATAGAAAATATCTACATAACAATATAACACTTTCTTCAAGAGTACAGTTTTTGTGCAAATACATTATAAGCAAGTTATTGCAGGCGATGACATTTCCTTAAGATTTACTTTAACTTAACCTAACCTAAGGTAAACTAACTTAAGGTAACCTAACCTACTCCATCTTTGAATTATCACACACTCGACCTCACTTTTGCAAGTACCTAACCGCGTACGCATCTCCGCTTAAGCAAGGTACTGACTTTTTCAAATCTATATACTGTACCTCAAAAACTAATTAACCAAACCTAATTTAATCTAACCTAACCTTAGTGCCATCGAACCTAGAAAGGCGTGATAAGTCTTTCGAACAGAAATGAGGGCTCGAAGATTGTTTTTTTTTATTAAGTCATTAAATAGTGAAGTACTCGTTAACATAGCGTAACCTAACATAGCGTAACCTAACATAGCGTAACCTAACCTAATCAGGACTAACATCTTTTTTCTGACAAAAATGTTTCTAGTTTTGTCATACAATTTTTTTAATATTCCGAGGTATCAAAAGTGTTACCTCATTAAAAAGTTACCCCACTACATCTAGAAATTATCACACACACACACACACACACCACGAAAGAAAAAATGTAAAGCGTTTCAACTTAAACTGACAAAAGACGATAAGGCAAAAATTGGGGTGTTGAAGAAGAATTTAACGTTTAAGATGGCACTGAATGCGAACAAGGAATTAGAATTCTGAGTGACAAAAACACCTTTATAGTCCTTCATACGCATTTAAGGTAAATTTAAATTCTGATTTGACACGTCGTTTAAATGGATTTGACTTGTAAATGCGTACATGACTCAAGGGCGATGAAATTTGGGTATTCAGAGAAGACGAAATTACATTTTTTTCGTTATTTCATTTTATGTTACAAAATGGAACAGAATGATAAAAGTGAGTCACTCCTTACCCTTAAGCTCTAACAGCAAAATAAATAATGAAACACACACACACATATATATATATATATATATATATATATATATATATATATATATATATATACAGGGTGGGCCGTAAGTTTCCATACATAGGAAAAATTAAACGTTTGTTTTTATGTTTCAGATACCCTAAGAATATGCGTGTAAGATCTTGTTTACTGATGAAGCAAATGTTAGTAGTATAGCCGCAAAAGGGGAGTGCAAGAATGTTGCAGGTTATTATGTAATGTTGCAAAGGGGGTGGGGGTTGTTGCAAAGGGGTTGTTGCAAAGGGGGGTGGGGGGAAACTTGGAGGCGGCGTTATCCCCCAAGAGAAAGGAGGAGGAGAGAAAGGAGGAGAGGTGTTCACCTGGCAGGAGCCAAGTGCACATTAAGACTTCAGCCGAGTTGGCGTTGTTTTATAGGCTCCTAATCAGCCAGTTGGCGTAAATGGCTTGAGTTGCCAGATACCGCGATACCATTGTATACATTATTATAGACTCCTAATCAGCCAGTTGGCTGTAATGGCTGCCAGATACCTCTTTTTAGCAGTATTATTGTATACATTATTATTATATACGCCTAATCAGCCAGTTGGCTGTAAATGAGTTGCCAGATAGCGCCATGTATTCCGAAGACAGAGTTGCCAGATACCATTGTATACACTATTATAGACTCCTAATCAGCCAGTTGGCTTAGAAGGCTTAAATATTGCCAGATACCGCAATACCGTTGTATACATTATTATATTTCGAATACCGGTAGTAGAAGGCATAACAATAAACAACATTGCATCATTCTTTTTATTATAAATATATAGAAAATAAATATACATTTGAGGAATATGCGTATAACAGAAATATATACACACAATTATGGATATATATAAAATAAAATATACATTTCAAAAAATATACACTTCAATAGAAATATGTACATAACAGTACAGGAGAAATATACACACACACACACAATTATGGTGATATATAAAATAAAATATACATTTCAAATAAATATACACTTCAATAGAAATATGTACATAACAGTACAGGAGAAATATCACGCAAAATATATAATATATATATATATATATATATATATATATATATATATATAAACACAAATCAATAGAAATATGCGTATAATCGGGGAAATGTCAAGCAAAATATATATACAATTCACTTTTTTTTCAAAATACTAAACTCGGTCTTAATCGAGTTTACAATTACATCATTATTGCTCTGCATTACGCAGTATATGCGGCTTAATAATATTTCACCGCTTAAAGTATAGGGAAACCTGTATTCGATATGAAGGGCTTTCATATCGTTCAGTACTATTTTTGTTCCCACTTTACAACCGGTTGGTAAGTCATCTTTAAACACGTCTAGAATACAATCAAAAGCACGCACAAAGAGTTCATCGTTAGCTACATTATTAAACACAAGTTTATAAGAACGCTTTTCCAATCGAGGGTTTATTTCTACCGACTCGAGCTTTTCAATCGTGAACTCACTCAACATAGCGGCAATTGAAATAATCTTCTAAATCGTTACGACAACTGCGCGTTATATAAAGAAATAGTTCTTCAGGGTGAACGGTGTAGGTGAGCTCAGCCTTGTACCGATCAATTGCTTTGTACCAAAGTTCATGGTATTTCAAAGAGTCTAAACTTTTTAAATAAACATCCAGCACTAGACCATTCTCACCAGCCCTACACTCGGTAAACCCATCGAGCAGAGCGTGTATGCGTATTCAAGTACTGTATCAAAATAAAACATATCCGTAACACGCGCGTCTAATATAGGTTTCAGTTTACGGAATCCGACGATTTCAAACATTCTGTCGAGGATGAAACGGTTTCGCGTAGGAATAAGAGCGTTATTATCAGAAGCATTCTTCCACATCACCGTATATCAATGCACGGCCGATCGTTATTTATACACAACGTACATACAACGGCGTATGAGGGTGCGTCACTAATCTGCTCTCTTCTTGTACCTACGTTAGCAGGTATTTTATAACGATCTTCACTCCACTTCTCAACTATCACAAAGATTCTATTCATCTCCTCGATACTTAAATAAACCCGTTTGTTTGTCGGTCTACATTCCGTTTCCAGTACATAGCTAATGGTACCGGAATTACGCCTGAACACGCGCAACGATTTCGTCACGGACACATCGTACGAGGCGTTGAGAATGCTGCTCAAAGGAAGTTCCATCGTATTCGAAGAGCGCACGTCCACTCGGCTCAAGCTCTGAGATAACTATGAGCCGTGTGAGGCACGCAGGTAGGCAGGAATGGTTCGACGGGCGGCTGACTCGATGATACGTGAATGGGCTTGTTCCGCGAGTCGAATTGTTGTACCGGTACAAGAATATCACTACCAGCCTACGCACCAGACAGTTTGGATAAGAACTAGGAACATTTTACTAAACATCTCCACACTCCGGCGCACTATTTGAGAGGAACATATGTTCATATTTTTCCTTTCTGCCCATCAAACGATACTCGTCTCTAAACTCTGTTAAAAATTCACGCAGGGCACTAGCCACAACCTCACTACGAACCTCATCATGATATACGTTAATATAGTGATAAAAATACTTAAGATTGTCCATGATCACGAGATTCACATTTCCAGTCGTAGGGTATGAGTAATCGACATGGTGTAGCATGACGTAATACCGCTTGTCACACCACCCATCAGCAAGACTCATTATCCATACCTGCTGCTTCTCTTCTGCACGCGTTGTTTCTTTTACTTCACGGTGTATGTGAGACTTTATAAAGTTTAGCTCTGCAGTATACTTCAGCACATCGTCTGTGCAACGAAAGCCTTCAACGGTCTCACCAGAACATCCGTAGAGTATTTGTACATCTTGGAACTTCGCACAATCCAATGTGTTTTTAAAAGAGGCATAGGAGGGATGAATAGGAAGTTTTTCGGTATCCACCACATCCTGGCACTTTACTGAATACCATTTCGTAAACGTTGTACAAGCAATATTAAAGGTAGCCATTTGAATACACGTCTGATCTGAATACACGTCTGATCTCTCGGGCTTACTGCGGTCGACTGACCACGCAGGGACTCCCAGATAGTAGCATGACTCACGGTCTTACAGTGGGCGGAGCTTAGAACTTTCACCTACACACACACACACACACACACACACAAAGGAGAAAGTGAAACGCTATTTGAAACATGATTTATTTAATAAACGAGATATTCAAGTTATATATATTTACAAATACGATTTAATAAACGAGATATTCAAGTTATATATATATATATATATTTACAAGTAGATACGATTATATACAAGACGTGTGAGTTAGAAGCATCATTGGTATCCAAAGGGTACGGTATCATAGGTACCAGGTAACTGGTAACGTTTCCTATAGGTGTTACGGCACACCATCGTACCCTTAAGTTCCTTCACGCCTCCCAGCTTCTGCGCCCGAAAATTGTGGGTGCCTACAATTAGTTGGTGAGGTTGTTCATCCAAACATACTAGATCCTTCAACGACTCAAAGTTAACCTCCCGATTCGCATGGTTGAGCGTAATACCCTTTGCCTTCACGATATATTTCATTTCATCCCCCACCCTGACCCGTACCCCATAAGTCTTAGGTCCTGTTGAGGCAAAAGAGTCGGCGTATGCGTTGTCCCCATACTCATCCTTGATCTCATCAGTGAGCTCGCCGAGGAACTCCCCAATAGTGGGCATGTATTCACCCTCCCTCTCTGTGAATATCACGCTATCTGTATCGGCATACAATACTCTCCGCCCAAGAGAATGCATTAGACCCCAAAGTTTTATACGGGCGTAGGCTGTTGTGAAGCTGGCCACAGGTATGTTTGTAACCCTTGAGGTATCTGTGGCAAATTCAGTGTTGTTGTACTTTATTACGTAAGTATTACCTACATTTACGATCTCCATGACCTCTTTATCGGGGGCATTGGCATAATCCCAGACATCGCTATAACTTTGTACCAAATGAATGCTCCCTCTGCCGGTATTCTGCGCAAATTTTCCCCATAGACTGTTTAGACACAACTTTGCACTAAAGCGCTTGCCAGGATTCTTTACAATTTGGACACGATCAAGTTGTATACCTTCGCGGTCGCGGTAACGTTGAATATAGGCAGACTTTTCATCTTCGGTATCAACTCCTCGCGGATACCCTGATGCCTCAACCTTATCCTTCAAAAAGGTGTTTATATATGGTGTGAAAAGGTTGGGTAGCTTCTGAAACCTCCACACCTCATGTATCTTCAGTATTCTATAACCATGGCGCACGGCTAGGGCCAACTCAGGACTTGTATATACGCCTCTGATCTTACGCTGGTGGGGTATATGGTTACATTCGCCGTTATCCTCTTCCGCGCACTTCACGCACAGGGGAAACATGAGCTTGTCGTCGATAACGACAGGTAAGATCGGCATCCATAAATTGCGTGGGGGGAGTACGTCTACGAAAGAGATCCCAAAGTAACGATCATTCAAATTTTTTGAAAATTCATTGATGGATGGTAGGCTAGGCCCCACCAGTTTCTCAGGAGCGCCCACGGGGTACGGATTGCTCTTCATCACGTATGGGTATAAAGAACAGAAATCGTAGTAATGGAGCTTCACGCCCTCCGTAGGTGGGAAGTATAGTCTGAAAGGATTTGTACGTCCTCCAAACAAGCTATCACCACACTTGAGAGGATCCAGCACCATTGAACGCTTGATCGCTTTTATTTCCTCACGGTACACCTCGTCTGTCTCCATCCGTGCATCATATTCATGCTCCCACAAGACTTTGTGAGTGAACTGTGATCCTATAAGTTGATCGCGGGTGCGGGTCGATGCAAGACAGTCGGCAGGAGACCTACCGTTGATATCTCCGGTGACTCCGCACTCAGGACGGGGGCATCCATGCCACCAGCAACCGTTAAAGGAGTACACAGTCTTCACACCAGTGACACGGTTTTCACTTAACCCATCAACCCAAAAAACACGTCCATTAATCTTAATGGGTACTTCACCCGTGTTGCGGGCGTGCTTTATGTATACACCTGTCTGTTGCTGTAGGTGTATGAGCCAGTAAATAGCCTTGTGCCCGTAACTGCGGGGATTGTTTCGGTGAATAATGGCTAAGGTGTCTTTCGGCATGAAGTTATTCTTGAACACCGTAAAACATAATGATGCGATGGTGGTTGCGACTTGCAGTGGATCGCATTTGAAACGGGCTATGTACATCCTTCTAAAGGCCTGGAAACATACTCTAAGCACGCGCACATCAATCACGCAATAACGCTCACATTCATCAGCTATATTATAAGGGTTACTTTCATTAAAACTGTCGTAGTATCGATCAAAGTCTTCACGTTCATCCATGCAGTCAAAATAATGTTTAGGGGGTGGTGGGCCTACGTAGTTTAAAGTCTCGCTGGTGAGGAAAGTGTATGGGAAGTATCCTTTGGAAACTTCAGCTGCTACTCCCATCACCTTGGGTAGCTTTGCTAATTTACAAGATGTGAAGTATCTTTAAATTGTACATTGCCTCTTATCTGCATCTGTATTAATTTGTTGCCTCTTTTCAATGGATCACCTGTAAATATCTCAGAGGATTCGTGTTCAAGCAACTCCTTATAAAGGAACTGCGTGTCAAACTTTGCCCCGTTATGGGCGAGAATATACACAGTCATTTTTTTGAACTTGTCGGCTAACTTGACAATATAGGACACAAATAGTTTCACAGGACTATCGCTGACATTCGTTTTAAAAACGTTTGTCCGTTTACCACATTTGGGGCACTCGTCACATTCGATATCCATACACTCATCACAGATAGTGTGGCTCACAAGTAAATGTGGAATTACCTCTTTGGTTTCAGCGTTCGTATATGTTTCTATATCGTAGTATACAGTTATACAGGGGTTATTTTTAGGCTTAGCATCTTTCATATAACATACATGCTTTACTCCATCCGCCTTATATTCCTCCTGGCATGTAGGACAGTGAATTACGTCACACTTGTGCTTAAATTTTCCCCCATTATCCATTGTGTGAAACATACCACATTCACAGATTCTCATTTTCCTGCACGTGCCAATTGATTTATGGAAATCAAAACATCTATTATTGAAAAATGTGCGTCTACACACATCACAGTCTCTCTTCTCAGCTTCAACTACACGGCTTTCACATTTGGTGCTTTTACACTGCTCACATACCATGTGACATTCTTTACAATGTCTCACTATATCATCCGCAAACTCGAGGCACCCCTTACACAAATCATGATGTCTCCCATATTTTCGACTTTTGTCATAACTCGCGTAAAGCCACCTTATATTACGGATGGGGATACGTTGTCCCGGACAATCCTAAAATAAGTAGGGGCCTTGTACGATCTCTCACACAGCTTTTAAAAACATACACAGTCCTACGACGATCATCCAACCCAAACACAACTATGCGGACATTCATTTCCTGTTCTACCCTTCTCAGCTCTTCAGGACCCATATTACAGTCAATTCAAGTTCACAGTCTTCAGCTAGTTTACGGGCATGCTCCACGACTGTAGGCAACCAAATTTTTTGAGTTCGTGTATTTTGTACAGTAAACATACGTGCTAAGAGTACTGCTATAAAGCCGCAACCACGATCGACGTTTATATGCCGTCTATAAATAGCTTGAGAATTGAAGTTAAGAGTATACGGTATGGCACTATGACCCGCAACACGGTATACATGGTCAATATTTACCGTGAAGTTGTCCATATTGAAGGCTATACTACTTTGGGCGGCTTGCATTATACGCCCTAATATATATTCTACATCTTCAGCCGCCAAACGTCTAAATGGCACTATCACCCAATAATCGTCTACATCACCGTCATCTGACCCGAATCCAAAGGACATACTCGTCCTGACTTCACGCTCGTCACGATTCTGAAGAGCAAACTCTATAATACGCTCTACAACCCGGCGTAGTCCGCGCTCAATACCATTGCTATACATGACTCTAGGGTCTACCCTGACTCTATACCGATTTCTAGTCAAGGCTGGGGTGGGGGCTGCGGATCGCACCAATTCCAGCGTTATACCATCCTCAACAGAACGGGGGGCGGATGAATTAGTGGATATATTAGCGGAAGGTGCTGCTGATGGGGGCCCTGTTGCGTAGGAGGTTGATGGTTGGGGCTCTATTATTGTAGACTTAACAGAACGGGGGGCGGCGGATGAATAAGGGGATATATTAGGTGCTGCTGGGGGTGTTGTTGCGTAAGAGGTTGAGGGTTGGGGATCTATTACCGCTGCAACATACGCGTATTTCGGTCGCTTTATACCTGACGTGGGTATCTCATACCTCCGCTTTGGACGTGTTACCGGTATCGCTGGTGAGGGTTCAGGGGAGGAGATCACAACTACACTGTCGTCGAGGTCATCCGTAATGATGGGCTGCTCTACCTCATCGTCATTCACGGTTCTGTGGGAGAAGAAATATAAGGATCAGCACTCAAAATTTGTAATATTTGTAAATGACTCACTTAGGAGTGTGACGTGTTAGAAATGGACTCTGTAGAAAAATTCAGATTCACGAGCCCATCCACATGTATTATATCTGGACCTACAGGATGTGGTAAAACTGTGTTTATGCTTAAAATCATTAAAGAAAAGGGGGATGTTCTCGAAATTTGTGCGTAAAGTTATATGGTGCTATTCGACGTATCAATCAGTGTTCAACGAGTACCAAGATGATATTTTTTTCCACAAAGGCGTATATGACGTTAATTCGTTAAAGGGAAATGAACATACAATCATTGTAATTGACGATCTCATGTTGGAGATGGATAAAACGTTTGCCGAGACATTTACAGTATTCTCCCACCATCTTAACATAAGCGTGTTCTTCATCAATCAGAATCTATTTTTCAAAAATAGATACATGCGCGATGTGTCGTTAAATATGCAATATCTAGTCTTATTCGCGCAACGTAGAGATGTATCACAAATTGGGGTATTAGCCAATCAAATGTTCCCGAATCAGCGTAAGGAGTTTTTGGAAGTTTATAAAGAAGCTACAAGCACGCGTTACGGATATTTGCTTTGCGACCTTCATCCGCGAAACACGTTTAGAGTGCTTCTGCGAACGAATATATTTCCAAACGAGCCTGAAACGGTGTATATTCCAGAATGACAAAGAGACTAAAGAAATACCGTGAATTAATAAAAATCTATCATCGACTGCCCCGGGCAATGCAGCAGATGTTTATTAAAAATATCGATGCCGACTTTTAAATGCATCTGTGAAATCTGTCTTAACGTTATAAATTGCAATGTATCAATGAAAACCCATCAGAAGGCTCGCCTACGCCGCTACAAGAACATAATACGTGCACTCGCTCGTAAAAGCCAAACTGTAGCGAAGAAAAAACGAATTATTGTACAAACAGGAGGGTCATTTCTCCCCATCTTATTTTCAGTTTTGGGTCCTTTACTGACTAGATTAATATAATGAAGAAAGTGGTAGTGATCCCCCACGAGGTGTACGCCTCACTGCAAAGAGACACGGATCTAGATCCCCGTAAAAGCAGACTTAAAAGAATGGAAAGCGAGTTGTTAGCCCTATTAAACAGTGAAAAAACACCTGATGAGAAAAGAATCTTATACCAAGAAGCTCTGCAGAAATTTCTTCACGAGTACGAAAATTATAAGAGCCCTACAGAGATTCCTGTGGTTATTAGGCACAGCACGGGGGACGATGGCGACATAGGATCTATACCCGACGACACAGCTGACCAACCAAAAAGATTAGCCACACAACATATCGAACATGTATTAAAAAATACCCTCCCACTTACATTGAGGAGTAAAGGCTTAAGTCTTTATAATCTATTGAATGAGGACCCCGCCATACAATGGACCGATACAGGGGAGATCATTGTGGAAGGATCAAAGGTACAGGGATCGAATATCGTAGACATTGTCCATGATCTGGTGAGAAAGTGGGATAGGCCATCACCATCAGGATGGAAGCATATTAAAGCAAGACTACAACAAATAAATGTCCCTAAAACGTTGATAGGAAATCTGAACAGGTTAAAAGACTTGGAAAATGTCCTCAACTTTTCCAAAGAAGCGAAGGCTACCTTTTTAAGTGCGGAGGGATATTATCAAACTAAAGGTGAAAATAGTATAAAGGACAAATTTAAAAATTCTAAAAAGAAAATATACGAGTGTTTTGGACGGTTGCACACAGACTTCACTTTCCAGGAGAAGTTGCTTGTGAACGGGGTGGATATGAAAATAAAGCTCACCCGCACGAGTCCTGAGATCTGCTTAAATCTGGATGCGAATCAAGAAGAGGGTGCAAAGTCCGTTGTGGTTCACATTATGGACACATACCTCCGCGTACGGCGAGTGAAATTAAGTTCACCAAAACAACTAGAAATTGAGAAAAATTTACTAAACGCTACAGTGAAATATCCTATTAACAGAGTGCAGATCAAACTATATACGGTTCCTGCAGGGTTGGCATCGAAGCAGATAGAAAACATTGCCCTGGGAAATCTTCCTAAAAGGATATTAATCGGCATGCAGGACCACGCTTCGGTGAATGGAAAATATAAAAAGTGCCTTTAAATTCGAGAATTTCGGACTTAAAAATATAACTCTATACGTTAATGGCACTGCTTTGGGTGGAACAATGGGTACGGACTATTCATCAGACGCTGTGTTACCTCTTTGTGCCAGAGCCTATAGTAATCTGACCCATATTGGTGATTGTGATGAGCTTGGTAATGGGGTAACGCAGGAAGAATTCATTGATCAATTTAACCTTTATCCGTTTGACATTACACCTGACTTCTGCTAGCGTAAATACCCATTTAACACCACAGCAGAGCGGTAACATCTCAGTGCGGCTGGAATTCGCCAAGCCTATAGACGCTCCTATTAGTGTACTAGTATATCTCGAATCGCAAGCCCTAATAGAAGTAGATAGATTTAGAAGCGTTATCACTGACTTTTAAAATGGATGCTAATACACTTCAGAAAGTAATGGAGCGAGTCACACGTTCCAAATTTATCGGCGTGTTTGCGAAGAATGAAACATTGAGTTTGCCAAGTACGCGAGAATGCGGTAGTCTTATTGTGAACACAGACATCATCGGTAATGAAGGGATTCACTGGATCGCTGTCTATTTTAAAAATAGACAGCGCCTGTACTATTTTGATTCACTCGGTACTCAACCCTGGAGTGACCCTATTATTGTAAAATTTCTCGCTCAGTTACATATTCCCGAAGTTGTATGGAACCCATTTCGTATGCAGGGATATTTTACTAATGTTTGCGGAATGTACTGTGTCTCATTTCTCATGCATATGTCAAATGATAAAGAATTTATAAATTTTTTAAATTTATTTGACCCGTGTCACACTCACCGAAACGATGAAATGGTATGCAGACAGATAAAAAACCGTTTCCCAATTGTACGTACTCGTATATTATAATGTTTTTGTTCGTATATTTGTAACGGTATATTCGTTTATTGTACTGATTTCTTTCATTTAATAAATTTATGAAAATATATTGTGTCTTCTTATCCCAAAAAGATCGAAAAACACTTACATTATTTCGGTGTGACATTGTTGACTGATCAGTATACCCTCCCTATTCCGAGATTCTTCAAAAGATTGTATAACTCGTGTCAAATCCTCATCGGACCTTAAAGGAATAATGCTTTTAAAACATATACAGAGTATACAGACAGACAGATCCCCATTATGTGAAGATATCTTTGGTTCGAGGAGTGAACGCCATAAAAATTTCGATTTTAGCATAATGGGGAAATAACACTGATTGACATTTTTGGCGAGTATCTATTTGACGAGATACTACAACTCTCCATATATATATAAAATTCTAATTGTAGACACTTACATTTCTATGGTAGTCCCTTGCGTCGGGTTGTAAGGAGCGTCACTGCAAATATCTTCTACGGTTTGCGTTGAAAATAATTCGCCACAATCAGTCGCATTGAAAAGACTAATTGTGGTTAATGCTGCAGTATCACGTTCTTCATACAAGTCTGGAGAGACGTACAGGTCCATGGTGGAGGATGTGTGACACTGCTGACTGATCAGTATATCATCCATATTCCGAGGTTCTTCAAAAGATTGTATAACACGTGTCAAATCCTCATCGGACCTTAAAGGAATAATGCTTTTAAAACATATACAGAGTATACAGACAGATCCCCATTATGTGAAGATATCTTTGGTTCGATTACCAATTTCGATTTTAGCATGATGGGGAAATAACATTGATTGACATTTTTGACTAGTATCTATTTGACGAAATACTACAACTCTCCATATATATATAAAATCGAATTATGGACACTTACATTTCTATGGTAGTCCCTTGCGTCGGATTGTAAGGAGCGTCACTGCAAATATCTTCTACGGTTTGCGTCGAAAATAATTCGCCACAATCAATCGCATTGAAAAGACTAATTGCGGTTAATGCTGCAGTATCACTTTCTTCATACAAATCTGGGGAGACGTACAGGTCCATGGTTGAGGAATGATTATTCACTGATGCGAAAATAGCTACTGTTACTCCCAACTGAAAATATCCCCTTTTATATGCACATTCGCCAAGCTCCGCCCAAAAGACCAGATGTTCGTCGTGATTGGCTGCCGATGTAGCTGGGTGGAGCTATGACGTGTACCATTCCGCTATAACGGGTACGGACGAGTAATTGCATCTTTATATTTTCACTAATAGAATTAATGCTCTTATTCTCCTTTGAAAATTATTTGGTGATTCGTATAGAACTTGATATTGATTCCAAATATGGTTTCAGAAGTTTTCTATCACCCATAGTTTTCGAGAAAATAATATTTCCATTTACTCAATTTCCCGCATCATTAGTCACTAATGTAATCGAGAGGGTATAAAGAAATATATCATAATTATATTTTAAAAATAACATTCGGTTTCAACGTTAAACTGTAGGTCTAAGGTGGTCATTACACATAATAAAATAAAGTGGTTGGCAGATAAATGGGCACCCTACGTGTCCTAGTGGTTAAGACGCTGGGCTGTTGATGGTTCGGAGTTAAACTGTAGGTCTAAGGTGGTCATTCCACATAATAAAAGAAAGTGGTTGGCAGATAAATGGGTGCCCTATGTGTCCTAGTGGTTAAGACGCTGGGCTGTTGATGGTTCCACGTTAAACTGTAGGTCTAAGGTGGAGTGGAAAGCTTGACCTTCGTCAGAATGAACAATTCGGGCGGAAGCTAACCAAAGGGTATATATATATATATATATATATATATATGGGATGAAATTCACAATATAACACGTGAAATGAATGAATGCTGAAAACAAGGAGTGAGGTGAGGTTTTGCTTGATTTGACTCGTAGAAAGGTAAAATATGGTCAACCGAGTTGGGCAGATTCTCGGAAATCCTTTCCTCTATCGGATTATGTTTTGGGTATTTCCAACTTTCTTCGTTTCTTTAAATTTCGTTTTTCAATTTTCTTCGCAGGGATGAAGCTCATGTGTTTCGAATTGCATCGTTCTATAATTCTGTTTTCTATGGTTGGTTGGATAACTACGTTATTTGTTCCGTCTTTGAATCTTCCAATTGAATATCTATATAAACATACTGTTATTTTATATGTTTGATTCTTCCAACTGATTAACTGTATAAATATATATATTGTGGTTTACGTATAGTTTAAAATAATATACGCTTGGTATGATTTTCATAATATATATATATATATATATTTCTATAATTCTGTTTTCTATGGTTGGTTGAATTATGGATAACTACGTTATTTGTTTCGATAAGTTCAACTTCAAGGAAGCTCAAGTTAATGTTATATTTTGCATACAATCCACTATATACATCTATTGTAAAACACTATATACATCTATATTTCAATTAAGTGTGTAATTATTTAATTCATCTACCATATTGTGGTACACAATGCTTATTAGAATACATGGTGCGATCTGGCAACTGAGCACCCCAATACAAGGCGTGATCTGGCAACTCAGCCAGAATAGAGGCTTATAAAAGATCGAGAAGCTGGTGAAGACTCATTCCCAGCTCGGTTCCAGCCGAGCAAGGACCTCTGGTCCTTCTTTTTTTGGCCCTTTGGTAAACCCCTTAGTGGCCTCTTAGGTTAGGAAAACGAAAATAATATGAGGCTAAGGCTAAGGCTAAGGCTAACACTCTCTCTAACTCTCTCTCTAACTCTCTCTCTCTCATGTGTACCTCCTGCATGTGTGCGTATGTGTGTGTACCTCCTGCATGTGTACCTCTCCCCCTTGGCTGATTAGACGTATATAATAATAATGTATACAATAATACTGCTAAAAAGAGGTATCTGACAACCATTTACAGCCAACTGGCTGATTAGGAGTCTATAATAATGTATACAATGGTATCGCGGTATCTGGCAACTCAAGCCATTTACGCCAACTGGCTGATTAGGAGCCTATAAAACAACGCCAACTCGGCTGAAGTCTTAATGTGCACTTGGTTCCTGCCAGGTGAACACCTCTCCTCCTTTCTCTCCTCCTCCTTTCTCTTGGGGGATAACGCCGCCTCCAAGTTCCCCCCCTTTGCAACAACCCCCACCCCCATTGCAACAACTTCCTTTGCAACAACCCCCCCTTTGCAACATTACATAATAACCTGCAACATTCTTGCACTCTCCCCTTTTGCGGCTATACTACTAATGTTTACGTCAATGGAGAGGTTAATCGGCAAAACATACGTTATTGGAGTAATGCTAACCCTAACTGGCTGAGTCCGACGAAGATGCAAGGTGTTGGTAAAGTGATGGTGTGGGCCGGGATATGGGGTGACAGAATTATTGGACCAATTTTTGTCAGTGGAAATCTTAATGCCGAAAGGTATCTTAACATGTTGCAAGAAGAGATTTTCTCATCCCTGCTAAACGAGGAAGGTAACTTCCCAGTTTACTTCCAGCAAGATGGAGCTCCACCTCATTATGGTCTTCACGTGCGTCGGTATTTGGATCAGCAGTTTCCGGATGCTTGGATTGGTCGGCGTGGTCCTGTGGAGTGGCCTCCCAGATCCCCAGATCTCACCCCCCTTGATTTCTATCTTTGGGGGCACTTGAAGGCCATGGTGTATCAGGAAAAGATACGAGACATAAATCATCTAAAGGAACGTATCACCAACGCCATTACAAGCATAACGTCAACTGTGCTAATGCGTGTTCATCAACAGTGGGGAACACGTATTGAAATGTGTTTTCAAAACAATGGCAACCATGTAGAGCATATTATATAAATAAAAATGGTTGTCCATAAAAAAATGTTTATTTTCCTATGTATGGAAACTTACGGCCCACCCTGTATATATATACATATATATACACATATATATATATATATATATATATATATATATATAAACAGAAAAAAAAAAGATTAAAAAAAGATAAAAAAAAGATAAAAAAAAGATAGAGAGAGATAAAGAGATCGAAAGCAAAACTCGTAACAGTTATAATAGATTTTTATATGTTGGAAATACTGAGAGAGAAACTGTTCAAAATTGTTAAGATTCCTTTTTCTTAGGAATACAGTATGTCCCCCAAATGGCCAAAAATTCTGAACAAGAAAGTTTTCCTTCCGAAATACTGTGAATAAACTACGTGTTGCCATCTATTATAGCGATAAAAAACTTTTTTATGGTATGTAGTAGTTTGTTGGCAGTGAAAGAACTCGAACCACAAACCCTTCATCTATTACATTATCTACCGCTTTGCTGTGCCTAAAGCTTAACTGATATTCAGACATTGTTCCACGTCATTTCCACACTATTTGTTGTTGTAGTGTCAAATGAATTTACAATTATACAGGATGTTCCAAAATTATATTTGCATCGAAAAAGCATAGTTCCTACGTTTCCTGATTTCTGGGACACCCTGTATATTAATCTCTTATTTTGCATATAGTCATTTATTTGAATGAAATCGTTGAAATAAAGTATGAATTAAATATAAATTATCATTATATTAAGTTCGAATTATTATAATTTAAAATTAATTGACCCTCTTTTAATTTTCCGTTTCCCGGATTAACAATCTTTGTGGTTCACACGATACAAAATGGACGAAAATAATTATCGAATAATTAACAAAGCGATTAATAAAAAACAAACGAAATTCTCCACCACGAAAAAGCTATTAGTAAGTAATGAACCCATTATGGACACAATAAACATTTTAAAGTACTTTCAACAGAGTTTTTTACCGAAGTGGGAGCCAACCTTGCTTCTAATATACCACCCACCGTGCGGTCTTTCGATACGTACCTAGGTCCACCCCCACCCCTTACCACACACTTTCTTCCTATCCCCAACTACGACACACGATCTAATGACCGCCATAAACAATTAAAAAATAAAAGTTGTACGCTGGACACAATCCCAAACAGAATTAACGAAGAGTGCCCAAACTTTCAACGTTCATAAGCCTATTCATTTAAAATGGTGTCTTCCCAGACTGTACAAAAAAAGGCTAGAGTATGCCCCTCTTTATAAATCAGGGAATATAATGTCCCGCTCAACCTACATACCTATTTCCATCCTCTCAACCAACAGTAACTATAAGAGAAAGTAGTATATAATCAAATAATAAAATTCATGTTCAAATACAAAATCATATATAAACAACAGTTTGGTTTTCTAAGTAAACACACCACTAATGACACAATAACTACTATACGAGAGAAACTTATAACAATCTCAACGAGAAAAACTTCAATAATCATCCTACTTGATCTAGCTAAGGCCTTTGGCACACTACTCATGACATACTCTTGAAAAAACTCCAACATTACGGCTTCAAGGGACTACCTTTAAGATGGTTCAACTCATAATTGGCTAAGAGGACACAATTTATAGCACAGAACTCTCTAACCTATCAGATAAGACGTCTCCCATGGGAGGTACTCCAAGGGAGCATTCTGATACCCATTCTATTCCTCCTTTGTATAAACGACTTCCACAGGTCACTAAATTTTTCCTGTTACCAGTATGCAGATAATACTTCAATCATGAGCTCACATAACGACTTACCATCACTCCAAACCACCACCAACAGTGAACTCCAAAGAGTGTATATATGGCTTAACGCCAACAAACTATCCTTAAATATTAAAAAAACAGCTGATATAGTCATCCCAAAAAAGAAATCTTTCTTCCCTCTAAACCTACACACAAATTCAATTTTTGTTCAGAGTGCAATCAGCCAAATTTCTGGGAATAACCATTGATTCAAACCTCTCGTTCAAAAAGAACTCTGAAGATCTATGCAACAAATTAGCAAAGATCTCATTCACAATTATAAAAGTAGGTGCAGCACCCCCAAAACAGGTTCTTCTATCCATATACTTCACCATAGTGTACTTACACCAACAATACTGCATCAGGAAAATCTATAAATCGAACAAGCATAGTGAAGGTACAGATCAAACGTTCCAAGAGTTAAAAATTCTCAAACGAGTGGAAATCTACAGACTAAACAGTGCTTCATATATGTATCAAATCGTCCATAACACTGCACCAGAAATCATCCAAAACAAAATATTAGCTTCCCAAACGCAACACCACTTTAACACAAGACAATCAAACACGTACAAGGAGCTGTCAGAAAATAAGTTTACACGGCGCATAATTTAGTAACTAAAGCTAAAGGACCTACAGTGATTACACAGGCCTGCGAATGAGAACTTTGTAAGAGTTGTTTCCTTACTAATAATTGCAATTGATTTTATATAATTCAACTACGCTGATTTCGAATAAGGTATCCATTTTTTTCTATCACGTAAGGATTTTCCGCAAACTGGAAGGGAAAAAACAACAAATAAATATTATTTATTTCAATTTACATTAGGTACCTCTTTCGCTTTGTTATACTAATTACAAATGCAAACAACTTTAAAAAGAAAGACAACGTCAATTACATATTTATCTTTATTTTTTCTGAGTTTTCTTGCGAGATCTATGCCTTTTAGTCTCGAATGTAGGCGCTGTTCCTTTGCACAAGGTCAAGGTACTAAGGTTGTTAAGATACTTAGTTAACAAGGTAATTAATATTTAATTACATTTTAGCTTCCCAATAAATACGAAGTATAATCTCAGCTGAAGCCTATACTGTATGTAATTATGTGAATGTGTAATCTTAGCTGAATATCCTAACTATGTATTTCTAAACATATGTTTGTAGCTTACAAAATATAATATTTTCTCCCCCTCCCCCCCTTTCTCTAAAACTAGTGTACATAACTTCACTACTCTGCATTATCTAATAAGATTTACCATAGAACTGATTTGCGAGTATATATATAAAATCGAATGACTGTCAAGACAGGTCCAGATCGGATTTGACAGCGATAAAGGGAGTAGTTTTCTCAAAAATTGGAATGTTATTATTTTTCCTTATTATTCCACTTCAGAATCTGTCTCCATCTTTATTTTACGAGAGTGACCGTGTTCCTTAACGCGTTCTAATTCAATGAAGAGACTGTGAAGCTCTTTCTGATCTCATTTCTCTCTACTTCAACACGTACGTCAAGGGGGTCGGAGGATAAAATGTGAGAGGGGCGAGATAGCGCGTAAACTTTGATGGGAGGAGGGGTGGGGTTCAGCCCCCTCGCCCCTCACTTCAACAAAAATTCCGGATCCACGTAACAAATCCTTCAAATCCTTCCTCCTTCGACATAATTCTTCATGCAACAACATCTAATCACGCCCTTTTGTCTTCTCCAAACAATTTAGACACACATGCAATGTTTACATGTCGACAGCAAAACTTAAGAAAAAAGGTGTGTGTGTGTGTGTATTCAATGCTTCGAGAACACAAAGGACGTGTAACTCACTTCGATATTAGTCAGTGTGTGTTATTCTACCTGCAACAAAAAAAAAAAAAATCCAAAAACAAGACAATAATTTGAACATTTGTTTAAGTTTTTATGTATTACTTTGGTAAATTTAATTTAAAATAAATTTTCCAATGAGACCGGACTTATGGGACACCCTGTATAAATATGTCCTTATTTTAGGATATAAATCCCATGATCCATCAACTTCACAAAATTTCTAATATTTTAAAACGTTTTCGTCTTTATTTATGGAAATTTTTCATAATTTTATATGAAAAATTCATATTTTTTTAATGATAAAATTTCATTATTTTTGTATCATTTAAGCGCAAACGTTCGATTGATGAAGGGTGTTAAAAGATTATCAGAAACATGATAATAAAAACCCACTCTAAAATAGCGTTTCGTTTTTCTGTATCCATCCGAAGAGGATGCCAGTGGGCATCGAAACTGTTGTGGAAATAAACTCTGTCTATTAGAGTGGGTTTTTATTATCATATTGTGACTTCCACGTAGAAAAAAGGGAAGTTTTTTTTGCATTTATTATCAGAAACGTTTACAGGAAAATCGTACGAAATTTCATATATACCGAATCAATCCCAACACCTTTGATTTCAAAGTATAAAGTTATAATAAAGTTAAATAAACGTCGATCAAAGACGTTAAAAACTAAAATGGGGATAAAAGAAAAAGGAACTGTAAAAAGCTAAAAATTCACAATTTCGGAGTGTTATATCACTGCCTTTTTTGGAGAACGAGAAACTGAACCAGGAAGTCCGCCTAATTAAAAAAAAAAAAAAATTATATATATATATATATATATATATATATATATATATATATATATAAGCGAAATTGGATCTCAGAAATAGTTTGATGAGGGACCGTCCCCTGCTTCCAGATCCGTGTTTCGGATCCCAGGTAAAACTGTAGGTCCTTTCTGTCATATTACCTTAGATATTGCGAAGGAAGTTAAACAGCCCCATCAACGTACCTACACACACACACACACACACACACACACACAAAAAGTAGTGAATCTTATGTTCTTCGAATGCAACCACAAAAATAAAAAATTTCGAAAGTATACGAAATGTCAATATTTATAATGTCAAACTTTAATGTCATCATATAATCATTATTTAATAACGAAATCTATCAGAAAACGCTTCAATATTTAAGTACTGAACTATTAATAGTAGTTAGTTACTATCTTTAACTTACGTCATAAGTTGTAAACTCATCTGTACTCGACATTCGGAACTGGAGTAAGTGTCAATAATAAACTGTAAATATTGAGAGAGAATCGTAATGGGGTCTTTAAGAACGCTTTGAAGATGCGAGTAATCACAATACAACAACGTTCCTATCTGGCACGCGAGAAACGATAGCTCTACTTTCTCGCGTGCGAGGCAGGAACACTGTTGTGTTGTGGTTAATAGCAAGTTCAAAGTACAGGGTGATTCAAAAGTCAGGTTACATAGGGAAATACTGTATTATGTAATGATACAGGGGAATAGTCACATCACATGTTCGATATGGCCACCGTTAACGGCAATGCACTTGTGCAGCCAGCTAGGAATATCACATCAATGCGCTCCTCCTTCGATAACATCTCATAACTCATTTACCTGCAAAGAAACAGAACAGCCCTATGTAACCTGACTTTTGAATCACCTGGATCCTGGTGTGGATACGAATTAACTATAACTTTTCTTACAGCAAAAACCTTTTATTTCTACACGTAATTAAACAATTAATTTGACTCGTACGAGATAAATTCTTAGATTCTAAATATTGAATTGAATAACTTTTATTAATAAAATAAATACATTCGTTTTACAATTAACAATGACATAAGTAATTGTGAAGCTGCACTATTTATTTAATTTGGCCCTTAAGCTTTAGGCTTTACTGGGCTAAATATGTACATTATATAAACAGGATGTCACTCAAATTCTGTGACATGGAACTTAATCATATTTAGATTAGGCGTTCAAAGCATATTCCCTGCGGAACTTTGCCTGTTAATATGCGATGTGTGATAGATCTACTAAGTGGAAATTCATTACAGATAACTAAGAGGTGTTCGAGTAAATCGAGGAAGATTGTTATAATTTAAAAGAACACATTTTAAGTAGCCCCCATAGAAAGAAATCTAAAGACAAAAGTAATGTCACGGGATGTCGGTTGCCAATTCATTCGACAACTCCTTTCAGTCCATCCATTGGAAATGTGTTTGTCTTCTGTGAATAATAAATTATATATTATAATTTCCTTGTCACGAGTCTTTTGGGACACCATATATATATACGAGATTATCCACACCAGGATCCGAACCCAGGACTTTTTGCGTAGGTGAGGGCGCTAACCACAGCTACGACTAGGTCAAAGTTAGCACAACCTGGCGCATATTTCATCATCATCTGGATGCGAAAGCGTTTGTGTGTTATCTCGGGTGTTGAAATATGCTCCAGGTTGTGCTAACTTTCATCTAGTCGTAGCGCAGTTATCAGCGACTTCGCCTTCTCAAGAGGTGCCGGGTTCGAAACTTGGAGCGGTAATTTTACATTATATAAAATCATGTGTTAATGCATAATAAATAAATAAATAAATAAATATATATATATATATATTTTTTTTTTAAATGTAGGAAGGAGAGGCCAGGGGCGATACTATAAACCTTGGTTTAGCTTCCACCCGAATTGTTCATTCTGATGAAGATTAAGCTTGTCACTTCACCTTAGACCTACAGTTTAACATGTAATCCGAACCACGCCCCACCAGCAGCTCAGGCCACCCAGGGTACCCATTTATCTTCCAACCAATTTCTTTATTGTGTGGAAGGATGAACAGCTGGGTTTTGCTGCGTGCTGCCTGCCGTCACCGGGTCTCGATCCGGAGGCCGATAGATTCATAATCAGCGACGCTAACCACTACACCACCGACCATTTATATTTATATAAATAAATAGATTTTAAATATATAAATAAAGTATGTATATTCTGTATATACACGACAGTCGACAAACATAATGACCTTGCTTTCAGCAAAGCTTTTAGTGAGATAGAGGTATAAGCTATAAAAATAAAAGGAGCTCAATTCCTTAAAAAAAAAAAAAAAAAATTGTGGGTTTTAGTTGTTATTTGTGAATAATTTACGCGAACCGTTTCACTCTTGGAAATTAGCCGAAAGGAAGGCGCAGACGAGTTAAAGAAATTAATGAAAATATGTAAAAATTTAAAGATGTTTGCGTGTTTAGAGCCCCATTTTTACCCCTTATTTTGTTCTTGTTTCGGGAACTTTATATGACATACATTCCGCGTCGATTGGAAACACCCCAGATCTCGCAAACTAACATTTCGAAAAAAATACATTAAAATTTGGATCATTTGAAGACTAAAGCCCCCCCCCCCCCGAATGTGGCTATTTTCGTTAAAACTAACGAAAATATCACGACTTTTTAACCTAACCAATCGGCAAGGACGTACAGTTGACCTAACCGGGCATTCAATTTAATAATTTTTTTTATTATATTTGGTACTGTAAAGCAAAAAAGAAGAATACATGGGGTCTCTACTCTCTAATCTTCAGGTGATCCGAGAATTTTAAAGAAATTATAGAACAGACCCGAAATGAAGGATTCGCTTGGAGACGTTAAGGTATATTTTGTTTATTTATTATTTAATAACAAGCAGAGCCTTGGGCTTCCTGCCCTACGGGCGGGCGGGGCTTATGCTTCGCAAACTCACCTTAGCAGAGTACCGAGATGAAGACAAAAATATTATTTTACATTTTAAATATAGCTTCACAAATTTTTAACCCACTGGCTAAGAATGCGAAGCTTAAAAGGTTAGCGTTACCTCTTTGGGGGGGAGAGATCATTCTCCCTCATCCCCCCTTTAGCAACTTGGGGGATAACCCCCACCCCCCTTGTTGCATACCCCCCTCCCCATTACCCATAACCCCCCCCTCTTGTTAAAAATAGCTGAAAGTTTGTGTAACTTTATATTTTCTATATTTCAAAAAATGGAAGAAAATTAAAGTTTTTTTTAAATAATTAATGATAAATTGTTAATAAATATAAAATCCTTTGGTTCCAATGTAGGTAAAAACTTTACCAAGGTCAAAACTTGTTGCTCTACCTTGGACCTACAGTTTTTTACGTGAAATCCGAACCACAACCCACCACGGGCGGTCAGAAAAATTATGAAGTCTTTGCCCGACTCGATCTCACGACCTCCCTATCAGCAGCCCAGCGTCTTAACCACTAAGCTACCCATTTATCTACCAACCAATTTTCATTGTGTGGAAGGATGAACAGTTGGGTAAGCTGCGCGCCGTCTGCTTTCGCCAGGAACCGAAACCGGGCCGATGGATTCGTAATGGAATCGTAGTCAGCGATGCTAACCATTTCACCCCGGAGATGCAGTGATAAATAAATACATACAAGGTGAATGGCTTCACATAATAGTCAACATTAGTTTAGTCGAAATCATTTTACAACAGTAACTGAAATCTCGCATATACGTATGGTGTCCCTACGTATATATATATATATATATATATATATATATATATATATATATATATATATATATATATATATATATATATATGATGAATTTCACAATTCAACACGTGAAATGAATGAATGCTGCAAACCCACAAGGAAAAAGAAAAACGATTCCAAGGCCTTTCGTGTATTCAGACGAGGTGTAGCTCTGAATACACGAAAGGCCTTGGAATCGTTTTTCTTTTTTCTTGTGGGTTTGCAGCATATATATATATATACACACACACACGAGAGGAGGGGCGACAAGCTTGACCTTCGTGAAATGAAGAATCATTGCACGCAACATTTGAAAGGTATATAGGGTGTCCCTTTAAGTCCGGTCTCATAGGAAAATGGGAGAGAGTTATACTCTTGAGGAAAAGGCCTCCGAAGCTTTTTTCTCACGAGTGTAACTCATTTCCATATTAGCCACTGCGTGTTATTCTACCTGAAACAAAGAAAAAGGTTCGAAAAAAACAAGACATCAGTTTGAACATTTGATTTAGTTCTATATTAAATTACTTCGTAAATTTAACTTAAAATAAATTTTCTTACGAGACCGGATTTATGGGACACCCTGTATATCCATATATATTAGAACGAAGCAGTATTCAAGTGTTAATATAATTAATGTTTACAATAAAGGAACCATTACGCTGCTGTATTTTCTTTTAACGGTTCTCAACATCTGTTCAGTTAACATCTTGTCTTTATTAACTGTTATCTTGTTATTTGTAACTTTGTTTTCCATCATCCACTGCAATTCATGAGCCTTTCTTGGCTTCTTCGCTTCTCTGAATTTTCTGTCCGCCTAGATTCTAGACTCGAGAGTATAGTATTTTATTGTTTTGCACCTATTTTTTTTTACCACGTATCTAAAGAGCTCATACTGTTCGTTGTTAAATTTTGTCTTAGTTTACTCTGACTATATATACACACACACACACACACACACACACACATATATATATATATATATACAATATATATGAATAGAAACGTGTTACTTTCGTGAAATAATTTTCATATATATATATATATATATATAATATATATATATATATATATATATATATATATATATATATATATACAGGGTGTTTGAAAACTTTCTGTACAAATTGTAATGGGGGATAGGCAACACCAAGACAAACCCTTTTCGTCTATAAGTGTATGTCCGCTGACGTCACCATTCGGCGCGAGAGGGCGCCGCTGCAATTGGCTAAAATGTGAAGTGGGCTAGACTCGCGCTTGCCGTGGGCATTCTTAAATCGGACGTAGTACGCGTAACATGTTTATTTAAAGAAGGCATGTTTATTTAAAGAAGGCATGTTTATTTAAAGAAGGTGCTGAAAGTTGCGACCGGTAGCATCAATGCATGCCCGACAGCGTCGAAGCATTGACCAACGTACACGTCGAAAGATTCCCGGCATTTCGGGAACAGTTCCAGCGGCGACAGTGATTCTTGCTACGAGGTCTTCTTCTGAGTAAATGGGAGTCTCGTACACGAGGTTTTTCATGTGTCCCCACAGGAAGAAATCGAGGCATGTTAAATCGGGCGATCTCGGTGGCCAGGCTACGGGCCCACCGCGGCCTATCCATCGGTCCCCAAAAGTGGCGTTCGGATAATCCCGCACATCGTTGCTGGAGTGTGCTGGGGCCCCGTCGTGTTGAAACCACATGCGTCTACGAATAGCCACGGGAACATCTTCCAGCAGTTCCGGCAACGTTTCTTCAAGAAATATCCGATAAACCCGCCCGTCGAGTCGGGCAGGCAGCAGGTACGGCCCAATCAACTTGCCATGGACGATACCCGCCCAAACATTGAACATTGACGGCGAACCGTTCTTGATGAGCATGCACCCGTGTAGCATGTGGATTTGCGTGCGCCCACACGTGAGAATTGTGCATGTTAAACACACCCTCAAGTGTGAAACAGGCCTCATCTGAGAACAGCACATAAGCCGGAAAATTAGGCTGCACCGCTGTCTGCTGCAGAAACCAGCGTGCGAATTCCACACGAAGAGGGTAATCCCGAGGTTGTAATGCCTGGACTCTCTGACGATGAAACGGATGTAACTGCTGCTCGTGCGACACTCTCCAGACCAGGTCGTGGTTCACACCGAGGATACGTGCAACACCTCGCGTGCTTGCTCTTGGATTGTCCTCAAATCGCCGTAGGATTTCTTCTTCCATGTCAGGAGTGCGCACGTTTCTCTCCCGACCAGTGTCATGCATGTTTGCATGGAATGTTCCAGTTTCTCGCAGTCGCCGATGCAAATGCGCAAACGTTTGGTGGTTTGGCACACGTCTGTTTGGGAAGCGCTGTCGGTACAACCTCACAGCAGCTCTTCCGTTTCCATTGGCAGCCCCATACACCATATGCATGTCAGCCATCTCAGCAGTCGTGAAGCGCTCCATGTTACGCGTACTACGTCCGATTTAAGAATGCCCGCGGCAAGCGCGAGTCTAGCCCACTTCACCTTTTAGCCAATTGCAGCGGCGCCCTCTCGCGCCGAATGGTGACGTCAGCGGACATACACCTATAGACGAAAAGGGTTTGTCTTGGTGTTGCCTATCCCCCATTACAATTTGTACAGAAAGTTTTGAAACACCCTGTATATAGGGTAATTCAAAAAAATGTTAACACACATGGGGTTTTATTTTTTATTTCCAATTTATTTGTGATGCGACCAGTGCTTCATACTGTCTCTACTTGCTATCCACAGATATCTATGCATGTATGAAAGTGGTCAAATGTTGCTTCCAGAGTCCTAAGGCACATCTCTGGTGGTAATGATTGGATGAAATCTGTAATTCTTTCCGGAGAAAAATCCATGCGTGTTAATTTTTTTTAATCACCCTATGTATATATATATATATATATATTTTTGTATCCTCTTGCAGAGCTGCAATATCGTTTGTGGTCTTAACTTTGTTGATTTTATTTCGTACACTAGTCAGCCAAAGATACTCCAAATGTTTACTTCACTATTTATACAGGGTGGCCCAAAAGGTACCTACCAAGTTTAAGCCTTTATTTCACCAAAACTATTGAGAGTACAAAGGTAGTCCATGTACGCTGCAACATTTCAACGTCAACTCTTGCATCAGCAGCAGCAATTGTGGTCTTTAAATCGTCGATGTTGGCCACTGGAGTTGTGTACAAGCAGTCTTTTACATAATCCCATACAAAAAAGTCACGGTGTTATATCTGATGATCTGGCCGGCCAAGAGATGGGTCCCCCACTGCCAATCCACCGATTTGGGAAATGCATGTTAAGGGAATTTCGTCCCAACAAGCTCCAATGTGGTGGTGCGCCATCTTGCTGGAAAAACACATTAGGCTGCAGTTCCTCTAACTGTGGATAGACGTAGTTCTCAAGCATATCCAAATAATTGGGGTTGTTACTGTCGCCACAGCGAAGAAATAAGAAATACCGTTTGGACGACTTACGTGCGACAAATGGTGCCCATGTTGAATGTATTTGAGGTTATGCGAAACTTTACTACTTTCTCTCTCGGATGGCGCAAAAACGGTATGTGTACCTCGTTTCCTAATATTTTTATTTGAGAGAGAAGTCGTAAAGATAATTTGTGTACACCCTGTGTGTGTGTGTGTGTGTGTGTGTGTGTGAAACCTAAACAAATATGCAGAATGAAGTTTTATTCAACCATATTTTGTTTTTCTTTCGGGGTACGGTAGGAGAGGGAGGAAAATTGGTCAGACAAGTTAAATTTGAGTCGGATCTTACTGAAAACTTGTAAATAAAATTCCCTATAACCATATTTCATCAAGTAAAAAAAAAAAAAAAAAGTTTCGTTGTTTATAAATATTTCGAGCGAAAATACCTTCAATATTTACTTCAAAAATTTCAAGTATTCTGAACTTCAGATTTTGCGGTTACAAAAAAATAAAAAAAATAAATAAAATAAAAGATTTACTGCAACATTTCAGAAGGTATTTTTTGGGGGGGTTGGGGGAGGGGAGAATATTACACAATATAAGAAAGAATTTATAAACAAAACTTCACCTGACTGCAAGATTGTGGTTTCTCAAAAAATTTTTGATACAGTTTTTAACATTGTCTACTCGCATACCTGTCTACTCGCATACCTGTCTACTCGCATACCTGTCTACTCGCATACCTGTCTACTCGCATACCTGTCTACTCGCATACCTGTCTACTCGCATACCTGTCTACTTTTCGCTTTCTTCCGAATTGTTCATTTTAACGAAGGTCAAGCTTTTTACCCGACTTTGGACCTACAGCTCAACAAGGAATTTTAACCACGACTCATCGAGAAAGTTTAAAATTTAAGTCCGGGTCGGGATTCGATCCCAAGATCTCCATTTTAGCAGCCCAACATCTTAACCTCAAGTTGTTAGATAGAACATGAAATAAAAAACAGTAACGAATAGAATTAACAGAGAAATAACACGAACATCACGAGCAGGAGATTGAGGAGGAACACTGATGTTAATTAATATGCATCATTTCAGTAGCAATAGGCAAAGGTGTATCTTCAGGGAAAAGTGGAGAATTTATCTAACCATTCGATACCTAAAATGATTTAATATTCTATCGAAAGGATTCCAAAATATTTTTGGAAAAACTGAATATCAAAAACATCCGTAACTTGGCTTTGATAAATTTTTAACTCCCATCTGTGAACAATCTTATTTGTCCTGTTTCAAAGGAAGAAAATATAAAGTGAGGTTGCACAATTTCATGTCCGGGACATCTGTTTCAAAATAAACAAAACAAAAATATATATTTTCCTCACGAGTGTAACTCGCTTCCATATCAGCCATTGCGTGTAATTCTACCTGCAACAAAAAAAAAAGGTCCCAAAACAAGACCAATTTGAAATTTTTTTTTTTACTTCGTGTATTTTGTAAATTTAATTTAATAAATTTTCCTATGAGACTGGACTTATGGGACACCCTGTGTATATATATATTATATATATATTTTCTATTTTCAGGAAAAGTTATTACGAGAATATATTTGATAAAAATATAACTTTTTTTTTCTTTTTTCCTTTCAGATTTTACTAGAAATAAATCGAAGAACTTTGCCCAAGATTGAAAATTCCCCCAATCCCAAAAAACATGATTTTCAGTGAAGATTTCAATCAAAAGTTTTTGACTCATTCAAGAATGAAACTCGTAGTTTCGTGTTTAAACGCGTATGAATGAATTTTAATATCTCGTTATTACTTTAAATAATAATAATTATTATCATTATCATTATTAATAATTATAAGAATTATGTAAAATAAATAAAAAAAAATATGAATTTACAAATTAAATTAAAATTTTCGAACTTATAGAAAAAGAGGGACTACGATGCTCGTCTCCATTTATTAAAGTTTAATAAGATCGTTTACTTTTCCGAAACTGTGAATCCAGAGACCGCACAGTCATGTTTATGAAGGGAGAGTCATTCATTTGCCTTCTCCTCGAGTGAATGCCCATAATGGATTTAACGGAGATTGTTGCCTTTAAGCGAAGAAACAACAACAACAACAACAACAATGTTCCTCACGAGACTACTTTCTTTGACGGTGCAGTAATTCATTCAAATGGTTTCAACGCGTCTCGTTCGAGCGGTAAAATATCACCTTCGTTTCCTCCTTCATCGCCTTCCACTTTCGGTCCATCATGGACTCTGAACGAAATAAATCTGAGTGGGGCGTTAAAGGGGTCTGAAGGACTCGAATTCGGTTCTTTGATTCAAAACCGAACGTGGAATTACTATAACCGGTTTATGTCCGCAACAAATGAATCCGCAACGGACGTCCTGGATGAATCCGAAGGTTCATACCAAAACCACGTCATCAACAAATCGGACGTTTGGATACCCGATCCGGGGTCAACTTCATCGGCGATGGAGGCGAAGTTCGAGGAAGGAGTGAATGGGATGTTGATAGTAGCCGGAGTGACTCTCTACCTTTTGGCTCTGTCTACGGCCGTAGGAAACGCTTTGGTCCTTCACGCAATCAGGACAGAAAAGAGGCTTCAGACGGTGAGTGTTGAATTCCATTGTTTTCAGTGTTTTATCCTAATTTGCCTTCATTTTATGACCACATAAAAACAAACCACAATTTAAATATTTTCAACTGCATTTCTCGCGAGAATGACTTCATAAGGATTTTGAAACCTGCATTTAACAAGATAATTATGATTAATCATAATCATAAATCAATCAAGTAGTCCATCACATCATTACCACCACCACCATTCATAACCATAATAATAATATTAATTACCACTGAATGGATTTTAAATGCAATAACCATACTGAAATAAGATGGAAAGAAAAACGACAATAAAATAGGAAACTAACAGTTATTGGGATTCGAAGCCATGTCACTTGTAACTCCGAAACCATGAGACGCCAGTTGAAATCCCACTAACTCCAAATTCCCACTTTACTGCCTTTTTTCTTTAATCATTATTATTATTACTGGTATTATTATTATTACATTATTATCATCATTATTAGAAAATCAGTTACAACCCTTAATATTTCCCATCCACAAGTTTGAAAGAGAAGCGATTGTCATATAAACTGGAATTCCTGACAACGCGATAACAGTGAATTCGTGCGACTGGAAATGATGTGCAGCTATCACAATTCCCTCTTGTTATTGTTAACGTGCCTGTGCTTGAAATAAACGTCTTTATTTAAAGGCTTTGAAATATCACAGAGACGAATTCAATTCTCTATTTGGTCCTTTGAACCCGAATTAGAAAACAATCATTTCGCGGAAATAACTTTACTAAAATATGCAGTATTTGTGTATAATACACACACGTTTGGTTACCTTAGAAAGCCACGACATTTACGCATTCAACTCTGTATCGCGAAAATTACCCAACTTTAAAACACCGAATAAATTTAATCAAACTTTACCTAAAGTAGCGTAATATAACCTAACCTCAGTTATATCCCCTTTGAGTCATGATAAAAGATAGTATTTATAACGATAAACCACCGCGACACTGATAATGTCATGATACGCACTTCGTCTCGCCGTGGGCTGTGTGTACCTCAAGATTGTCGCCGTTCAGTAGGAAAGGAAACACAAAAAGGTGCTCAAACGCTTTCGTCTAATGACATCCTCAGGAACACTGAAGTACATAAAAGGTTACGGCCTATATATAGGTTACAAAGAAAAAAATAAATAAATAACACACATACACACAAACATACATATATATACATACATATCTACACACATACACACACATATATATATATATATATATATATATATATATGCAATAAACGGAGAAGTAAATAAAAATTAAAAATTAAAGGATTAACAAAGAGGCAAACAGATTTGTAAGGAAAAATATCGATTTTTAGCACAAGATCAAATGAATTATAAAAATACAAATTTATACTGGAAATCTGCCCGGGTTTTAACACCTGGCAACCCTATGCGCCCTATTATTAGCTCGGTGGGCTCTATTACTTATAAACTCCAAATGGCTTGTCAAAGTCTTGTCCCCCATTCTCGGAACTATCTCTGATTCACATGTAAAAAATTCCATGGATCTTACTGAAAAATTGAATAATGCACGTACTGAAACTAACGATACATTGATCAGTTTTGACGTTTGTTCACTGTTTACAAAAGTGCCGATTGATGATATGCTTGACTTTCTCTCCCAAGAATTACATAAGTATGACCTGCCACTACCTTCACACATTGTTTTGGAACTTATTAAGCTTTGCATCAAAGACTGTAAATTCACTTTCAATAACGAGTATTATCAACAAGTGTTTGGGATGGCCATGGGCAACCCCTTATCGCCCCTCCTCTCCAATATTTATATGGAGTTTTTCGAAATTACTTACATTCCGAGAATCCTGGGGGTTGGCATCCCTTGGTTGCGGTACGTCGACGATATTTTGTGTATCTGGCCCATGAATCGTGACCTGGATAACTTCCTCCTTCAGTTAAATGATCAAGTCCCCTCCATTAAGTTTACTTTAGAAGTGGAACAAGACAATTCAATCCCATTTTTGGATGTGCGGGTACATAGGGAAAGCCCAGGTTTTAAGTTTAGTATCTATCGGAAAACAACAAACAATTTGTCCTACGTACACTTTTACTCGGGACATGACACCCCCACTAAGAAGGCCATTTTTTCATCAATGTTTCTCCACGCCCTTAGGATCGCCAGTCCGGAATACATCGATGCCGAATTGGAAAAAATCAACGGTATTGGAAGTGATCTGTGTTACCCATCTGCGTTTATGGAATCTTGTCTCAACAAGGCAAAACGAACTTTCTATCGTGTCAATAATAACACTCGTACTTTGTCAAAAATATTTTAGTACTTCCATTTTTCCCGGGCTTTTTAGGCATTGCTAATGTACTTAAACTTTTGGATATTAATGTAGTATTTTCATATAACAATATTGTGAAAAATATCATAGTAAAAAATAGCCCTACCAATAATTCAGGCATTATCTATAAGATTGGGTGTAAACAATGTGATTCCTTTTACATAGGTCAGACGGGAAAGGATTTGCACACACGTATAAAACAGCATCAATATTCCGTTAGAACAGGACAGTTGTCCAGTGCTCTTTTTGTCCATTTGTCAGAGTTATCCCACTGTATTGATTGGAATAATGCTTCAGTTTTATTTCATTCTAGCAACATTGTCAATAGAAATATTCTTGAGTCTGCCATTATCCAACTTTCAAATAACTTCAACATAAGCAAAGGTCTTTTTCAACTCGATCCTGTTGTTTTGAATTCCTTCAAAACAAATTTAGATAAAAAGGGTAGGACGCTAAATCTTTGGTAAACTTGTACGCTACTTTATTAACTTTTAATCTTCATTTTATTTTTATATATATCGAAACTTGACTCTAAAAGGCAAAGTGTTAAAATCCGGGTAGATTTCCAGTATAAATTTGTATTTTTAATTCATTTGATCTTGTGCTAAAAATCGATATTTTTCCTTACAAATCTGTTTGCCTCTTTGTTAATCCTCTAATTTTTAATTTTTAATTTTTATTTTTACTTCTCAGTTTATTGCATATATATATATATATTATATATATATATATATATAATGTGTGTATATATGTATGTATATATGTATGTTTGTGTGTATGTTATTTATTTATTTTTTTCTTTCTGTAACCTATATATAGGCCGTAACCTTTTATGTACTTCAGTGTTCCTGAGGATGTCATTAGACGAAAGCGCTTGAGCACCTTTTTGTGTTTCCTTTCCTTCGTGGTTTTATTTATCATAAATATTTTTCACGTGTTACTTTCGTGAAATAATTTTCATATATATATATATATATATATATATATATATATATATATATACACACACACACACCAAGTGTCCTCAAAGATATCCCTATTTTTAAATAAATGTTCCAAGAAAAAAAAACAACTAGACACAAAGACAAACGCAACAGGTACGTACAACACATGAAATTATTAACTTTAATTAAACAAGATGTTCAGTGTAATTGCCATTTTTACTGACACAATATTCAACCTTACACAAATGTTTAACATAATTTTTGGAAATAACTCAGCTGGGATCTGGGGATTACCTTATAGACTTTGGTCTTTAGGTCTTCAAGTGTCTTAAGCTTGGTAGAATATAGCCTGTCTTTTATGTAACCCCACAAAAAAAGTTGGGTGGTGTGAGGTGAAGTGAGTATGGGGGCCATTCCACTGACTCATGAAGGGAGATTAGTCGCCCGGAAAAAAATGCTTCCACAAAAAGTTGCGAGTTTCACAAGCAGTGTGTGGTGTGCTCCATCCTACTGAAGCCATCTGGGGTAATGCAGTTATTTCTTTTACGGGACAAACTAATTAGCTGGGGTAATGAGAAATGTTGTAGCCTTTAACGATATGAATTTTGCGTTACCGTAACTGCTTTTCCAGTTTCATTCTCAAAGAAGTAGGGACCTATTACACCATACCGCAACAGCGACCCGAATGTTGATTATCTGAGCGTCAGCATAACTTCCGCAGTAACAAAAGTTTTGCTTATTAATCTCCATAGACAGATATACATAACACTCGTCAGTGAAGTGGGTGTGTTTCAAAAACTCAGGATCTTCTAGCTTTGCTAACATCCATGTTGCGAATTCCAATGAATGAATTTTATAGGGAAAGAAGTTTAATTCGGTACGAAGTATACGACGCACAGATGTCTGTGAAATACCTACTTCTGCTGATAAAGTTCGAATTGACTTCTGCGGACTGCGCGCAATAATTTCATGAACCATATTTGTGCTGCATAGTTCTTGTGCATCGTCGCCTACCACTATTATCCTCATATTGATTGCTTACATTTCTATTTGCTTGAAAATTTCTAACTCCGTGATATTGTTTTTCTATCGGGTGGATCTCTACATCTCTGTAAAAGTTCCTCTGTACCTGTATCACAAAATTTGTCACATGAAACCACTCAATGATCTTGATTTTCTGTTCCAGTTGCAAACGCGGCATCATTGTCCGAGGGGTTCAGCCATATTGTTCTGTATAGACTAGGTCTTTAATGAGGCTGAGTTAAAACTTAGCTTTCCTTAAAGACTATAGCCTAGTAAGACCTGCTATGGTCTTACCAGGCTATAGTTTATTGGTAGCGGTATAGTTTTCTCCTAATTTCATAGAAATTAGGAATAATTATTGGTGCTAATATAGCGTGATTCCTACCTCGATTCGGCGGTCTACCTTTTAATTATAGCTTCTTACCTTGTTTACTAATTGCTTGTTTACATTCCAATGTCCATCGCCCTTGACGATTGGTTAGGTTTAGTCATGATATTTTCGTTAGTTTTAACGAAAATATCGTGACTAAACCTAACCAATTGTAGGTAGACCACATACTATAGTAGCACCGAAACTATTTTTTAAATAAATAAAATTGAATAATAAATAGCATTTTATATTTATTATATTTTCATTTATACCTTGGATAGGAATCACACACTACAGTACTGTAGTTTCGAACCAAAACGGGTAGGAATCACCCTATAGTATCGAAGTCACCGGTAGGAATCACGCTATAGTAGCACCTAATTATTGCTTTAAGTATGAAATGGTGAAAAAATGGTTTTAATATGCAATATCTATTAGTTATAAGAGAATGAAAGATTGGAAATGTATAGGTAGCCTATATGCGGAATAAAAAACCCAACCTTTCTGAAGAAGAAACCCCAATAATGAAATATACTGTACATCCATTATAATAAAATAACGGGGAAATAAAAATAGGGATTTTTTTTTACACCCTATATATACATATACATATATACATATATATATACATATATGTGCGTGTGTGTGTGTGTGTGTTAAAAAAAAGTCTGTAAATTTAATAAAATCTGGAGGATTCTCAATATTAAACCCAAAATTAGAAATTTTCCAAAATCTATCAAAATTTGTATAAAATCAGAGCGAACTATTTTACATATAACGAAGCCTTCCTCATAATATGGAAGGCGAACAGTGTTTTTTTTTTTTAATATTATATTTAGAAAGTGATTAATGAACTGCCCGCCCGCGCGTGCGAGGGTGTGTGTGTGTGTGTGTGTTATAATTCAGATTCGGTTTGAGTTTGTATTTAGGGGCCATTCACAATTATCCACATTTTCATGAGCGTACAAACTGTACGCTGGGGGCGGGGGGTTAAGGGCCGTTGTATGATTTTAGAAATACGAAAGATGTCGATCCATATCTTCCCGCCAATTTGGCTAAGTAGTAGTTTTTTCTAAATGCCAATTATTTTTTTTTAATTTGAGTGTGAATATTAACTTGTATATCTGGTTTTTCAAAAAAATCAACATTTTTCTTTGTACACTTTTCGGGGGGATGGGAGGGGGGGTGTCTTGAAAAAGTGTACTCTTTGTACACTTGTGAAAATGTTGATAATTGTGAACGGTCCCTTACAAACGTCATATTTCGGGCAAATTATATTTCCTATGTCATAGCGAAAGAACAGTAAACCGCATCAAATTTAATTTTTTTAAATCAGTGCCTCTAATGAACTGAATGTTATTATATAATAAAATAAAAGATAACACTGTATTCTCGAAACAATGATAACAACAGCCACTAATATAATAAATTAAGTAAATAAAAACAAATTAGAACGGTACTTTCCTGTTATCCCGGACCCCAACAATTGGTTAGGTTTAGTAGTGATATTTTTGTTAAAACTAACGAAAATATTACAACTTAACCTAACCAATCATCAGTATATACAGGGTGTCCCATAAGTCCGGCATCATAGGAGAAATTCATATTTCTCTCTTTCTACAGGCCATAATGTCTGTGAGCAAGGAAGAACGAATCCATATAATTCTACTCATAGGAAATCGGAGTCAGAGAGAGGCCGCTGCTGAATTTAACAGACTATCCAGACCGCGAGTCAATAACACAGAGTTGTGTGTCTGGATGCAGTCTGTTAAATTCAGCAGCGGCCTCTCTTTGACTCCGATTTCCTATGAGTAGAATTATCTGGATTCGTTCTTCCTTGCTCACAGACATTATGGCCTGTAGAAAGAGAGAAATATGAATTATAGTTTGTAGAAATAGAAAAATATGAATTTCTCCTATGATGCCGGACTTATGGGACACCCTGTATATATAAAATTTGGTTCTACATAATTTAGGACTGTCACATTATTAGTTCGAATTTAAGACCGTAAAAGCGAGGATATCCTGGGGTCCGGGATAACAGGAACGTACCCAAATTAGTTATCAATAAATTTAGATTACAATATTAGCTCTGAATTTAATTTTTAACAAATTTTTAAAATAAAGTTAGTTACCCCTAAAATTCAAACACTATTAACTTGATCGTTTTTGAACATAAAAATTTTGTTTACTCATAAAATGATTTATAAATGAAAACGTCGTTTCGGCTAATGTGTAGTTCTCCGGCCACCCGCACATTTCGTACGTTGGTTTAATCAGGGTTAATCTTATGCCCGGGTTAGGCGGTTAGGTTAGGTTTGGTGGTTGTTCAAGGGTGGTTAGTAATTTCTCGCATCACTACCTTTAGGCTAATCAGGGGGCCATGAGCGTTGCCAAAAATATAGGCGGCCCCAAAACTACTGTATATATTTACCCGACTCGTTTAACAGTGACACAGATGAATAGACTATGGATTGAAGTTCCTGCATTATCACAGAACCTAAATACGAAACTATTACAAAACTTGAATTTTAAGATGAGGTCTGTGGAGCCTCGGTTGCATTATCACTGCCTAATTAAGTGAGTAAAATTCTAACCCTAAACATCCTAGCCATGAGTGAAACAAAATCACAAGTTTTTAAAAAGAATAACTGAGACACTTTTTCAAATTCAGCGCAAGACTCAGGCTAAATCGAAACAAGGGTTGCCTACTTGAAGTTGGTTAATAGAGTAATTAAAATACAATTAGCCCAAAAGTAAGTATATTAAAAGTAATTACTGCAGATACTTTGCATCAGTACTTTTAAACTCTTTAAACACATTGCATTAAATCAAAAGTAAAGCCATTCAAATTTCAAACACGTGACACCATCTGTATTCAAGAATATTGAATTACTTGCAGAATAAACAATACTTCAAACCATGAAGATAATTTACTATACGTAAATAATTCGGCGTACGAATTGTTCGTATATACGTAAATAAAACAAATCAGATGATTTAATCCCCTGCGAAAGCACTTATTTTAACGAGTGGTGTACCGATTAATCGGCACCAGCAGAATCGGCCATTTTGGGGGGGCATCAGCATCGGACAAATTTAGCCGATTCTCTTAACGATTCTTTGACATTTTAAAATTGTCATTGCAAGACAAAATCTATATTTATAGAAAACTGAACAGACAAAAACACTATTTATGATAGTATATAGTCATTTCAAAGTGTAATTATATAAAAATATTAAATTTACATTCACGAAAAAGGCAAAGCTTAACAAGTTAAGCTGCCCATAAATTTACATTTTCTCTAACTAGCTAATCTCTAATTATTATAAACTATTGTAATATCCTACTCTATATTAATAATAATTCTATATTAAGTTGTACTTCATAATTTTTATATTAAACCATCTTATGTTTTTATTTTAAATATTTTAATAATTTTATAAACTCAAATTCTATATCCATTTTTTTTATTCAAATTAGCCACCAAGGACTTAAAATTTTAATGAAAATTTTTGTTGTTAGTTAGCCGATCAAACTACCCTGATCGAGTAAGCCGGCAGCACGCAGGTAACCGATCGGCTTCTCTGGAGTGGACCAGAGGTTCAGCGCACTAGTGATGTTGTGTTGTGTTGTGTTGTGTGTTGTACTAGAGAAATTTTTGTCGTTGTTGACATTGTTGAAGAAAGATAATCTTCAACATAAGGAAAAATAATTACTTTAAATATTGGTATTCAATTTATGAAAAAGTTACTTCATCATTTTACTGAGGAATAAAACTATTCGACATAATTTTAGCTACGATGGAGCTATTGAAGAATAGGGACCCCAGCCTTCTTTAGTTAGCTTTATAAGGCTAACTAACGAAAATAATATGACCTAACCTAACCAATCGTCAAGGGCGTACAGTTAACCTAACGATTGGTTAGGTTAGGTCGTGATATTTTCGTTAGTTAGCCTTATAAACCTAACTAAAGAAGTCTGGGGTCCCTATTCTTCAATAGCTCCGCTACGATGTACGAGTAACAAATTCTGCTACTGTATGTTGTGGAGTGAGCTAAGGAAAAGCATTTAAATAAAATTGAAATGAAAAGATATGAAAATTGAAAGTTTTCACATTAGGTTAGTAAAGTTTATGAAGGGAATTTATTTTTTTTAAATATAGGCAAAGAATCGGCATCGGCTAAATTTTGGAATCGGTACATCACTAATTTTAACTCTTTCAGTCACAGTGGGACCCTCAAGCCCTATAAGAAAAAAAAATATAGTGGGTGAGTCAAAAGTCCTGCCTCAAAATATAACTACCCTATACAATAAATACATACGAGGCAAGACTTTTGACTCACCCTGTACAGTATATTGTACTAAATACAATTTTTCTACGAGTACTTCTAGATGTTTAATATACAGTAGATTTAAGTTGTCAGAAAAGGAACCCAAAATGTGTGTAATGTAAAGTAAAAGTTACCAAAATATTTGGTTTACAATAACAATAAATTTAATACTTTTTGGTTTAACGAAAACAAATTATTCGCTTTTACACCCAGTCTGTTTTTATGATGAGAATAAACTTTTCTGGTAAATTTTGAGGCGTTTTGCAAGAATCTGTCAACCGTTTCCTGTGCAAATGCGTAGTTTTCGAGATATCGTCATCTCGAAAACTACGCATTTGCACAGGAAACGGATAGCAGTTTCGTACAAAACACCTCAGAATTAACCAGAAAAGTTTGCTCTCGTCATTTTCGTTTAAACTAACTAAAATATCACGACTTAACCTCACCAATCATCAAGGGCATTCAGTTGACCTAACCGGGCATTCAATTAACCTAACAGGTTAATATTGGTTATTTCACTTAAATATCTTCTGATCTTTTCGTATTAGGCACTCACCGTCACATTTCGGGCAAGTTAAGGATGAGAGAATAACGCCGTAATTGATAAAAACATCCAATCCTTTATCTTCATTTAGGGCACGTGACGAATCAAGGGTAAAACTTTACAAGACACCCGCATATCCATGAAACATGCTACAGTAACGAAACGTATATCAATCGATAGAGCACAAAAAATGGTGCAAGCGGCTATGTAGCATTTTGAAAATATTAGAAAATAACAGTTATGGTACTTTGAATCAATGTCATTTTTAGTTTTAACGAAAATATCACGACTTAACCTAACCAGTCGTCAAGGGCGTACAGTTGACTTAACCGGGCATTCAGTTGACCTACATTAAATATCTTATTTTCAACAAAATCGGAAACAGTACATGAAACGGAAAAGATCCAAATAGAGTAAGCTATGATAGGCTTAGTAACATCTTCATAGTGTCATAACTTTGTAATTTTCTAATATTTTCAAAATGATACATAGCTGCTCGCACCATTTTTTCTGCTCTATCGGTTAATATATGTTTCGTTACTGTAGCATATTTCATGGCAATGCGGGTGTCTTGCAAAGTTTTACCGAATCAAGTTCGCAAAGTCGAAATCACACGAACGCACGTCATAATTCTATCACAAACACCACCAAACTGAATCCAATGAGAAAAAAAAAATAGCCAGAACAAAAACCAACCAACTAATTAAGTCGCAGAGTAGCGAAAAAATAGCCCAATCAGGAAAAATATTTTATGAAAAAAAGTACATTATAGTCAAAACAGGAAATATATTTTATTAAAAAAAAGTACATTTGAACAAATTTGCACGACATAAGATATATATTTTCTGTCAGTTTTGAATGGCAATTTAATAATTATATTGTACTGTTTTAACCGCGCGTGAGTGGGTGAAAAGACGAATATTAACCAACAAAAAGATTGAAGTTAAATGAATAATAATACTTCTCCTTTCCGTAACTCAAAATTTTTAGCGATATAATTTCTTTCATTTTCATGCCGTCGTTGGTTTTTCCTCAAAAACAGGTTCAAAACTGTAGCACTGATACACAAAATAAATTTTATAATTAGTATAGTGTAAATCAGTAACAGTGTTGTAAATTATTTATTTAGAGGTACCATGAGAATGCTTTTTCACTCAAGAGCTCCCAGAACAAATGCTGAATTTTAAGAGTTTAATCAAATTAGAGAACTTTACTGCTCTCGTATTACATCTGTGTATTATGTGCAATAATCCTTTACTATCTACAACATTCTTCCAACCTAAAATTTTATTTTTAAAGTAGACCTAATAAATTTGACAATAAATAAGAGTATATAAACAAGAGCGCCTCCCTTGTCAGGCTGTTGAGAAAAAAGCAAAAGACCCTACCTTTGTACGGGTTTTTGTTGTATCCAAGTCGCATCACCTCTTCCCGTTAGATCAGTGAAGTTAAGCAACGTTGGGTCTGTTTGTTCAGTATTTAAATAGGTGCCCCGTCCTTTTTGTTCAGGTGGTGTAGCGACTCTAGATAGTTCAGATTCGCCCAAAAAGCCGCAGTTCCAGCTTTTCCAAAATGCTTCACACTTCTTTAATTAATAAAGAATTACGATATTTACTTCAGAAGGTCTTTGAGAACTGACGAGTCTTTAGTACAAATATGAAATATTTCGTAAATTCATTACAATTAAAAACTAAAAAACTTATGCCATGTCGATAGCCCAGTTCGTCGTTTTAGGGCTAAATCTTAATCACAAAATCTTACTTAAATTACATTCAACTTCAAAATGGAGTAGTCAGTTTCTACCATATAAAGACAGCGTTCAGAGGGAACCTTTCTAAAATACACATTTTAACCTTCGTGAAATGAGGAATCATCCCACGGAACATTTGAAAGGTTGAAAAGTTGTACAAATATTTTAACTTTCGATAAATGTTGAACGTGTTGAAAGATTTCAGATATTTGATAAGGGTAAATGTAACCTATTCTAAATATGTTCAGAGACAAATAATTACATTCCAAGCTTTATTTATGAAAAAATGGAAATATATTTTATAAAGAAACGTTAAAAATATTAGAAAACAAACGTTACGTTATTAAATTTAACGAGTGCAGATCCGGCAACTCCTAACACGAGTTGGTATATTAATTTAAACTTAAATTTATAGGTAACGAACTTTACTCTGTATTCAACACTTTATCCTTAATCTGTTCCACTTTATTATACTATTTTACATAACACTGATGATACTTAGTAATATTAGATAATGTGCACCGCAATAAACTTGCTTTACATTCACTTTTAGAGAGCAATTATCTGCTCACCTCTTTATGCAAACTACAGTATTGAAACGGACATATCAAGAAGCCTAGAGCGCATGCGCAAACAAACCAGATTTCGAGACTGAAATGTTTTTCTTCATATCATTTAGGGAAGTAAAATTATACTATGTAATGTATAGCAAAAAAACAACTTTAATACCTTCTTTTAAGCGGCTTCATTATTTTGTTCACCGTTATACAGGTACTTATTTTATATTTAATAAAACTTTTGTTGAGAGAATATTCAAAGGTAAACGTCAAAACTGTGATCGTCTCGTCGCTCGATTGGTTGGGGCACCACTCGGCAGTGCTGAGACTCCGCTGAGTCGTGGGTTCAAACCCCAAGTACTGCCTATCTCACATTACATTGAAGCGGGGACGGCCCCAATTAACATTTAATGACTCGGGTTAAAGCAGCCCAGGATCGGGCCCCTACCCACCCCTCATTTCCTTGGAGGATATGGGATATGGATGTTACCTATCTAACAATTACTGTATAACAATTACTGTGTAACAATTACTGTATAACAATTACTGTACCCTATATAACATATTTACAGTATGTATACTAAACATGCCCATACATGTTTATAGTTACATTTAAATACAAACAGCATCAAAATATGTTTACGATTATAAATGTTCTACGATAAAACATGGAACAAAGTCACTAAGAACATATTTCAGGTCCAAACATAATTTGTATTCAATCACATATTTTAACGAAACATAATTGCTATAAGCTTCAGTGTTAAATATATTTCTAAGATAACATAAACGAAAGATGAAGATTACTGGTCTCGACTACAATCCCTGAAATTTCAATCTCTGGAAAGAAGACGCGGACGGGACACAATAATATACGTATGGAAAATACTCGAGGGTTTTGTCTCTAACCTTAGAAACGAAATAGAAACGAGTGGAATGACAAGAGGCAGATTCTGTACTGTCCCAGTTGAATGGGACAGGGGGACACGCAAACGGGGATGGAAAATACCCTCAGAATACGAGCTCGAAATTGTTTCATGTCCGGCCCAAAGAACTGAGGAACCTCCAGCACACCAACATGAATAATTTCAAGAACCACCTGGACAGGTTTCAGTGCAAAGTTCCTGACCAGCCATGCGTGGCTGGTCACGAGGGCAGGAGGAGGGCGGAAACCAATTCCTTCCTCCAACAAATCCTGCAAATGAAGCGTAATGCTGGGGAGGGGATCGACTGCAAGTCGTTCCTGAAACGTCGTTCGAACCCTCTAAAAGTTTCTAAATATATTTTAATATATTCGCAAGCTTAATATTAACTATCGAGACCCATTGACGCTTAACTTCGCTAATCGACGGGAAGAGGCGTTACGACATTACCAAGATGTATCCCGTTTAATATTAAAAGAGTTTTCTACTGTGTAATGTACACGACACGGGTATGGTGGATCTCACACTTACCATAACTTATAAGGAACCATACAAAATAAACCTCTGCTTCTCCCGTTCTTCTGATGATACTCAACACACTCAAGCAAAGTTTAAATTATTAATTTTACTTTGCGATCCATGATAGTATATTTGTAGTCTTGTACGCAGGTGGGCAGTTACACGGTTTGGATCACCTGACGATCAGGGCCCCCATGTATTTTTGTTTTGCTTTACATTACCAAATATAATAATAAATTAAATTAAATGCCCGGTTAGGTCAACTGTACGCCCTTGACGATTGGTTAGGTTAAGTCGTGATATTTTCGTTAGTTTTAACGAAGATATTTGGTAATTGAGGCTGGGGGCCCTGATCTTCAGGTGATCCCACAGTTTTTCTTAACTACTCGGTACATATTAATGATGTCTTATTTAACTATTTAAGAGTAAACTAAAAATCTTGATAAACTTTTACGAAAGATAATAATCCAATTGAACAGAGTCGTCAGTTTTTGGGATTACCTGAAGATCAGGGCCCCAGCCTTCTTTAGTTAGCCTTATAAGGCTAACTAACGAAAATATCACGACTTAACCTAATCAATCGTCAAGGCCGTACAGTTGACCTAACGATTGGTTAGGTTGTCGTGATATTTTCGTTATTTAGCCTTATAAGGCTAACTAACGAAGGCTGGGGGCCCTGATCTTCAGGTGATCCGTTTTTGCGTTAACGATTTGACCATATTCCAAAATGATGGTTCTTAGCTACTTTTACGGTTTGCTAAAAAGTTAAAAACAAAATCATTATGATGCAAATAAGATGGTATCCTTCCCTCTTATAACGGAGTTAGTCCCACTTAATATTTTTTTTATACACACCAACAAATTTGAGGTTCAGTCAATAATTTCGCGCAATTGTTTCATAAACAACGCAGTAATGGTGATTCCGCGAATTTATTGACTGGATCTCGTATACAGTTGCGGAAATTTATTTCAGAAATTTTGAAATTTTCAATACTTTTCTTTTTGTACAACTGCAAAATTGTAAACAAAATCTCGCAAAATTCAAAAGGAATTCATAATTAAAAAATAATGGAGCAAAGGAAAAAAAAATTCCAGTCAGCCGATTTATATATATATATATATATATATATATATATATATATATATATATTTTGCTAAATTTGGAAACTTTCGGTAATTCGGCTAACTTTATTTCTGCGAGGCGAACCTTTCCCTCCTCCCTTCCTCCCCCCCCCCTTTCCCCAAAAGAGAGAGAAATATAGCTTTCAATGTTTTTCTTCCTAATAAACTATCTCTCGGTGATGATGCCAACAAACCTTACATGAATTATTATTGCGTTCTCCTCCGTGTTTTTGGCTTTTTTTGGAACACTTTTCTCGCAAAAAATATCCCAAAATTCTTGCATAAATTTTAGGTCACTTTTTCCAAGGGTTCGTCAGTGGCGTGAAAAGCCTTTTAATCTAATTTTCTCAACCATTTCTCAGACCGAGATTTTCCACGCGAATCCGAGTTCTTATAATTTTTCATGTAAACTTATTCTACACACAAATTTACGAATTAGTAATATGGAAATACCTAATTATATATATATATATATATATATATATATATTATATATATTATATATATATATATATATATATATATATAGTGGCGCTCATAAGTATTCGTGCAGGGAAATATTTCAGTTATATTCGTTCTTATCTTTTGTACGATACTCTGCATACGATAGTTATGGAAAAATTTACCGTTCATTGGGAAAAATTTAACAAAATAAAAAAAATTAATTTAACTCCAACATATAAAGTAAAACATCAAAGAATTTGAGAAAAATAAAAATGTTAAAATGCAAAAGTTTTTGTATATTATTCATAAAATTATTTAATACTTTGTGTGTCCACTTTTGGTTTGAAGAATTTAAAATTTTTATCAGTAGTTGGCCCTTTATTGATTAGAGACTGTTGGGAATTCTGAATTCTAAAATTTTCCTTGTGAATCTTCATGGAAGGAGGAAACTGTATAAGACATTAGCAAACAATGGGTCGTTGTGGTAAAGAACCGTCTATAAATCTTAAGAGATCTGTTAATCTTGCACACCGGTCTGGAAAGAGTTATAGGAAGATAGGAGAAGAATTTCGAATTCCATTTACGATGGTTGCTGAAGTTATAAAGAAATGGAAAGGCTTTGGAACAATTAAAATTCTACCAAGGTGTGGACGACCTTACAAGATTTCAGAATATACAGCTAGATGGACTGAAAGAACGGCTGCTGCGAATCAACGAATGATTACGGGTGATATTTGCTAAACATTAAAACTGTATGAGGGTCGATGTCCATTCCTCTACTATACGTCGTACCTTGAGAAAGGAAGAGTTGCACGAAGAAAATCTTTGCTACGAAAATCGCACAAAGAAACTTGTTTAAAGTACCCCAAAGATCAGCAAAATGATGGATTTACATTCTGGAAGAAAGTTCTTTGGACAGACGAGACCAAAATTGAATTATTTGGAAACAACAAGTAACAGTACGTTTGGCAAAAATCAAATACTGCATTCGATGAAAAAAAAAACATCCTTTCTACGGTTAAACATGGTGGCAGCAGTTTGCTTCTTCGAGAATACTTTAGGTTTAGTGCTTCTGGTGCAGGAAAGCTTGTTGTCACTAATGGAATCTTGAATTCGAAGAAATATCAGGAAATTTTGGAAAAAAACGTACTGCCTTCAGTTCAGGCGTTGCGAATGGGTCGCAAATGAGCACTGCAACAAGACAATGATCCAAATCCTAAAAGTAAGAGCACCATGAAATAGCTTCAACAAAAGAATTTGAAGCTTCTCGAGTGGCCCAGTCAAAGCCCAGACTTCAATTTAATAAAATATTTATGGTTTGATTTGAAAAAAAAGATGTCCGCAAGAGAAACCCTTCTAATCGGAATAAATTGCAATAATTTTCTTTAGAAGAATGGACTAAAATTTCTATTGAAAGATGTCGAAACCTCGTAGAAAAATACCCAAAACGAATCAGTGAAGTCATTCAAGTGAAAGATGAACACGCAAAGTATTAAATAAATTTGTAAGTGAATGTATGAAAACTTTTGCATCTTAATTTTTTTTTATTTTCCTCAAATTCTTTGATATTTTACATTATAAGTTGGAGTTAAACTAATTTTTTTATTTGTAAAATGTTTCCAAACGAATGGTAAACTTTTCATAACTATAAAACTACAACTACAGAGTGATTCAAAAGTCAGGTTACATAGGGCTTTTCTGTTTCTTTGCAGGTAAATGAGTTATGAGATGTTATCGAAGGAGGAGCGCATTGATGTGATATTCCTAGCTGGCTGCGCAAGTGCATTGCCGTTAACGGTGGCCATATCAAACATGTGATGTGACTATTCCCCTGCATCATTACATAATACAATATTTCCCTATGTAACCTGACTTTTGAATCACCCTGTATAATAACTACAACTATAATAACTACAACTATCATAACTACAAAAGATAAGAACGAATATAACCAAAATATTTCTCTGTACGAATTCTTATGAGCGCCACTGTATAATATAGAATGTGATCGAACCCTTTTTTAAGTTCACTGAGTGAGGAACATCTGCAGTAATATAATAATATAATAAAAAAAAGTTACGATAAAAGATAACGATAATATGACGACGACCAGAATGACGAAGACGATAAATCGAAAATTCATAATTGACCTCGGCAAGGTCACAAAATGGGAACGTTTTAAAGTTCATTATCTTAAAAAATAATTCTCATTTTATTATGATGATTTTTATTATGACATGGTATGCGCATAGTTTAAACCAGGGTAGTGGTTTCCAACTTTTTCTGATTCAAGGCACCCCAATGCCGTCTGTTTTTCTTTCGCTGGCGGCAACTAGGAGTAGTTTAGTCTCCCACTGTTCAATATCCAGTTACCCCCACCCCATAAACCCACCCAACACCAGGTAACTCCAAACTGAACTGAGTCTATATAGCAGAGGTCTGCATGGGCGTGCTTTTTCAGGCCTGGAGCTGACCTTATTCTTGGGTTTTGGTCCGTCTCGGTCCAGACCGTAATGTTCTTTTTACTTTGACGTCTTTGTCCGGTCTGGCCGTAAGAATTTTATATAACCTGTACCCGGCCCGGTCAGAACACGTTTCAGTGTAATATTGGACCTACATATAATAAATTAATTCGCCACATTTGTAGATTGTCAGTCTATCGTATGTAACAATCCAGTATTATGACAAGCAGCAGCAACTGTAAGGTTAAATTAATGTTAAATTAATTAATTATAAAAAAAATAGACAAATAATTAAATATTTGTAATTTTTTTATCATTCACTACACATTTGAAAAAAGTTGAAACCTGTACCCGTCCATGCCCATAGACAAAAAATATATTTTCGGTCCATACCCGGCCCGTGTCCACCATGCTTTCAACAAGCCCACCCATACCCGGCCCATGGGCTGAGCCGGGCCGGGGACGGGTTTACGGGCCTACCCGTGCCCGTGCAGACCTCTACTATATAGTTTCCACGTGGACGTAACAAGTCGGTAGTCGTTTCATTTGAAATTTCCATATGTTTAGTAGGGATAGGAATAATGTCGATCTGCACATTGTCCACATAAATAGTCGACACCAAAACATCTGAACTTGCATAATGTTGAAAAGCGTTACGCGCTTTCCCGGTTGTCCAAATGTATGACAGGTTGTGCTAACTTTTATTCCTAGTAGTGGAGTGGCTAGCATCCTCACTTTCTATTCAAGAGGTGGTGGATTCGAACCCTGGTGGGGGAAATTTTCACAGACACACACACACACACACATATATATATATATATATATATATATAGAGAGAGAGAGAGAGAGAGAGATATATATATACAGTATATATAAAACAAAGCATACAATGATACGGTGCTCGTCGTATTCAATGCCTCTGAAACAAAACGGAGCAGTTTTAAGATATGAGAAGACTCTAAAAATTGTTATATAAAATTGAAACCCAAAAATGTTCTCTTTCAGTGTAAATATTTTTTCGTTTATTTTGTAAATGTTTTAGTGTGTTGCCATGTTTTTTTTAGCGTTCAAAGTTTTACAAAAATATTTTTAATATACCCCGATTTTTACTAAATTTGAAGCACCACTTTCATACATACATACATACATACATACATATATATATGGGAATGAACTCAGAATATATATATATAGGTGAACTGATTCGGAAACAGATTTAAGATTATCGGAGGAATTTGATTCGGAATTGAAAAATCTTTTGGAAATAAATTTTGTTCAAATTTATATGAAGCGAATCAGATATTGGTTTGCACTCCAACAGAATTTAACATTTTGACTGATAATCGTGTCCCTTATGACATCATTATTAAAAGTATGACAAAATAGTGGTCACTTAAAGTTTAACCGAACTGTCCAGATGGACATTTGAAATCCCTCACAAACGTTGACGTAAGATTCATTCCTCTTCGTTATACTATATTATAGATTATTATAGAAAGCAAACACTTTGGAACTACTACTATTTTAGTAGTTCGATTCGTGCGTTTTGTTGTTTTGCATATTAAGTACTTATACATTTATATATTTCGAAAAATTACAATTTTAATAGGTTAAAAACGTCTAAGACGGGCTTCTTCGTCAAGGCAATTCCCACTGTTGAAAATTATAGTACTTTTCAGCTTTGGTAAATTAAGTTACATTCCCTTAATTATCCCAGCCGGAAAATTCATTGTTAGAGCTTTCTACAAAAGTGTGTATTGGGTAATTATTACGTAGGATAATATATACTTTTTGGACAGAAATAGTCTTGAAGCGAAGGGAAATCACGCACGTGATTTACGCTTACAGAACAAAAGGCTATTTTGTTTATAACCTGTCTTTGTATTTACTCGATATTAGTTCTACTCTGCCTTATTCGTGTACCTTTTTTAAAGCAATCCCGCTCCAACTGAATTTACAAGCAACATTAATTAAAAATCTAATCCTTCAGGCAGTAAATACAGTCGCGGAGGAATATGGGAGGGCCCCGAACGATCGCCTAGACGATTCCAACTGCAGCGGTTAATTAGCGAGCAAGATATATTAGAAATGTGCTTCCTTCCGCGTCTCCTCATAAATCAAAAGATCAAATGATATTAAACGACCTGAAACAATATCTTCAGAGCAAGTGCATCTGTGTAAGTGGCCTTACACTACTGGAGAGTATTGGAAGACTGACACCCTAAACTTAGCATACTACCTTATAACTATCAACTTATCCAGGCTCAACATCCGCTGTTGAAATACTTCAGTTCCAGAAGGGCTTTTAGACGGAGTGAGGAGAATATCATTATCTCAAGATACGAAGGAAAAATTATATTTGGATAAAAATCTCTGAATTTTTCGAAGTTTGAATTTAATATTAAAAATATTTAATTTACAAAGTATTAAAAAATATATATATATTTTTAATCCTTTTTGAAAGTATATTTACGACATTGCTTTTGAAATACACATCATGAATTTATGGAAAAATTTATTTTCAAAGCATTTAACAGTGGGTATGTAAAAGCCTAAGGTTGTAATCTAAAGTAGTTGTAATTTGAGCTCGAATTTTTTAATTAAAGTCGTGATGCGGCTGAAATTCGAAAAATAATCTACTGGGTACTGTTACTGGGTAAAAAATTAGCACGAATAAAAAGTAACGCAAAAGTTAAGAGCAAAATGGGCATTTATGAATGTGTTTGTGTATATATACCGGGTGTCCGAGAATTATCTGTACAATTTTTGGCTGTTATTAAAAGTCAACCATGAAGTGTAGAAATTCCAGTTTATCCCATTTTACAGAGAATCTCATTAAGTTTTTTCTGATACCACGTTTTGACAAGTTTTTTAGAAATGTACGCGGGTGACAGACATTGATGATTTAAAAGCAAGAATCACAGTTGCTATTGAGCGAATTGATGTGGATATGCTGCAGCGTACATGGCAACATTTGGAGTATCGATTGGATGTTTTGCGAATCACTAATGGTGCACATATCGAATGTTTGTAACAACGTTACTTTAATAAAAGAAACTTTTGAAAATACAGATTCTAAATAATCTTGTTTAAGAATTTTACGTGTGTTATCAAGAATTTTATTAAAAGATGAAGTTGTACAGATAATGTTCGGACACACTGGAATTTCTAAAAAACTTGTCAAAACTTGGTATCAGAAAAAACTTAATGAGATTCTCTGTAAAATGGGACAACACTGGAATTTCTACACTTCATGGTTGACTTTTAATAACAGCCAAAAATTGTACAGATAATTCTCGGACACCCTGTATATACGAAATGGGCATTTATGACATATTCCGTACAACCTTTCACAAGGAACCACCCACCAGAAGAGACCTATATGCATGGACCAAGAAATTTGAGGAGACTGGCAGGGCGAACAAGATCGGAAGATGTTGAACGAATACGCGGCGCCTTTGGTAGTGGCCCAAGAAAGTCCATCCGTCGTGCCAGTGTCGAACTGCAGATTCCTCGTTCAACTGTGCGTAGAGTCGTGCGCAAGCGGCTGCAGCTCTATTCATATAAGCTTCAAATTGTTCAGCATATAACATGTGAAGATCTTAACAAAAGGAAACATTATGCTTTGCACATGTTGGACAGCCTGAACAACAACCCTAAAGATTAAGAATAAAGAACTCTAATGTATCTAAATGTTATAATTCACATATATCATGAAACTTTATGACATTGACTATTTACTGTGTGAATATTACATTGTTTGCATCATTCAATAAAAAATTATAAGGTTTCAAAGTTGTTTCATTTCGAATGGGACACCCAATATATATAAAGAATGGAAGTAATGGAGCTGGCAGTAGTGATGAATTAAATGAACGAAGTAATTCTTCTTTCACTGTAAAAGCAAACGCAAACCCTATTTCCCAAGTCAGAACTACAGCACAAAAGTGACCGTAATCCCTGTTCGGACTGTATATAAATATACATAGAAACCATGAAAACTGTAGCCGCAATTTAAAAAACGAATACACCAATTCAAAGTTAAAAACATGGGTTGTTATTGCCTTTTACCCCTTGTACAGATTAAATAGACGAGGAAAATTGTTTGTGGAACATCGCTTCTCATCTTTTCCTTGATTGGTTTATATCATAGTTTCTGTGGTAACGACGTTCACTCGAATTTGTAAAAACACAAACTTGATTTGAAGATTTTATTTATTCAAAAGTGTGAGAAATCTTTGCGAGTTAGTCTGGCTTGGTTCGCTTCATATAAGGGGCCCGTTCGCAGAAATACATCATCCTTGTTTTCAGTTTAGACTCGAGGCCTATTTTTTTAAACTTTATTTTTTCGTACATTCGTTAACGTTGTTTTATTTTAGAATACTTCACTTGATGGTTGAGAGGCGAAAAGGGAAGAATTATTTTCATTGGTATCCTAACCTGGTACCCAGTAATTTTCAAATATTTTAGACAGGTAACGGAACTAAGTTGAAAGTAAGCTTACAATTTAGTATGAGGGCCACTCAATATATTTTGCCCCACCTTTTTTTTTCTTTCCAAGTTTCGTTGTAAGTTCCAGAAATTTTGTACACAAGTAGTTACATACCTTTTTTACAAGTTTTTATTCTTCCACAGTCTCCATCCTTTTCTACGGCTTTCCTCCACTTCGAAACAAGGGCCTTTATTCCTTGCTTGTAAAAGTCTGCTGGGTTCCGCTGGAGCCACCTCTTAACCTCCTCAACAACCTCATCGTCACTCTGAAACTTTTTTTCACGAATAGCATCCTTCATTGGCCCAAACAAATGGAAGTCTGAAGGTGCCAGATCCGGGCTGTATGGAGGGTGGGGTAACACAGTCAAGCGCATTTTTGTGATGGCCTCTCTTGTTCGCAAACTGTTGTGTGGTCTTGCGTTATCATGCAAAAGAAGGACATCTTCCAGTTTTCTCTCTAGTCGAACTCGCTTTATACGTCTCTGGAGTCTCTGTAGGGTAGCAATATATGCCTCTGAGTTCATTGTTTATCCTTTCTTCATAATGTCCACCAGAATCACTTCTTTCATGACCCAGAAGATGGTGGCCATAACCTTTCCTGCAGAGGGAACCATTTTAAACTTTTTCTTGCGTGGGTAGTCTGCGTGATGCCACTCCATGGATTGGCATTTTGGTTCAGGTTCAAAGTGGTGTACCCAAGTCTCATCCCCAGTCACAATTCGTGAAAGGAAGTCATCCCCTTCTGTCTCGTATCGAACCAACGACTCGGAAGCAATTTCTTTTCTTTGGGCTTTGTGATCTTCAGTCAGTTGGCGAGGAACAAACCGTGAACACACTTTTGAGTATCCCAGTTGCTGAATTATCGTATTCACACTTCCTTCACTCATTCCTATCTCCAGTGATAGCTCCTTGTATGTGACGCGCCGATTTGATCGAATGATACTGTTAGCACGTTGCACAGTGTGAGATGTCACAGCCGATGCCGGGCGACCGCTGCGTGGCTCATCATCGAGGCTGGCTCTCCCTCTCACCGATGATCTCACGTTTAGACCAGCGTCCAACTGTGCTTCGACCAACAACAGCATCTCCGTAAACGTTTTGTAGACGTTTGTGAATATTTCCAAATGTTTCCTTCTCTGCGGTTAAGAATTCGATAACAGCTCTCTGTTTACGATGCACATCACTGTTAGACGCCATTTTCGAAACTGCGTTAACCATCAGTTTTATAGAAGGGCGTTTAAAAGCGGTTCTATACAAAAGAAAATGTTCAAACTAGAAAAATCCGGTTATGTGAAGCGCAGGAAGTTCAAACTTACCGCCCAAAAGACATTTCAGCCCCATGGCCTATTAATTAGCTAAGAAAAAAGGGTGGGGCAAAATACAGTATATTGAGTGCCCCCAGTAGTATACGCGAAAGTCTGTAGAGTTGAAAATCTACTTCAACTACATTAATGTGACATGTAGTATTAGAGAGCCTGTTTAAGAGTGATAGCTAAGGTATATGACTACTATCTAAGACGTTACTGTTGTTACTAACTTGACGAGGAAGAACTCGCAAATCCACGCAGTCAGAAGACTCTTTTCTCTTTATATACAGGAGAGGGACGAAACACACACACACACATACACACACATTTATATATATATGTTACAACTCATAACACCATAACGCCACATACATTTATACATATATGCTACAACTCATAACGCTGATAAAACCTTGACACCATTCCCCGAACAGCGATGCTTCAGATTCGCTCTTGCAAGTTTTTGTTGCAAACATTTAAAAAAAAAAAAATTCTTTGTACTTTATTATTTAATATTTAAAATTTTTTAAAAACAAATGCATTTTTTAATGTTGAATGAAACAAAGTTAATTTTAAAAATAAGCACGATTTTAAAAAATGTAGAAAATAACAGATTTTTTCCAAAATTAAAGGGGTTAATTTTTAATTAAAAGTTAAACATACAGTGTACAACAAGCGGTAGCTCGATATCGCCCTCCGGGCAGGTAGCAGTATATGTCACAGCTAGCTGTATATATATATATGTATATTGGTACTTACGTATTATTGGGACTACCAAACTGTTTATTATGTATTTTTGCTCTCGTCATTTTCGTTTTCGAAGTAATTACATTCACTTGTAAGAGATATTAAATAGCTCGTGCTCGGCCGCAGAGTGACCTAAGACCGGGAAACTTGACAGAGCACATCGGCAGCTCATGGGCTATCAGTTGGTGGTGGTTGCAGAATTTTCCGATGTGCCGTTTAGTCTGTGCATGGTTCCGAAGAAAGCGGACAGACACACAGACACATTTTAGCTCAACAGTATATAGGACGCATTTTTTAACGTTGAATGAACAAAGTTAATTTTAAAAATAAGCGCCATTTTGAAAAATGTAGAAAATAACATATTTTTCTCTAAATTGAAGGGGTTAATTTTTAATTAAAAGTTGAACATACAGTATACAATGGTAAATAGGGAACAGCTTTTATCCGTTTGGCTTCAAGATTGAAATAAAAAAAGAATTCTGCCTAGCGAGATGACAATTCATTTGAAAGCGTTAACGGATGAAGAAACTTTTACTATTGCTAGTCGCGGTCTCGCGGATGGTTTGACAGATTAGAAAACAACGCAATAATGAGCGCACTTTTAGCTAAAAATTAAACATATTCGTAACTAAATTGTTTGCAGTTGTTTCACAATTAAAACTAGTTCATTTTCACGCAAAAAGACACCTTTTTTTTCAGATTTTTCTTTTGACATCTGAGAGCGAAACACTTGATTTCACATTGATGACATTCCCCGATCAACGCTGATTCACATAACACGGTTACTTTCCGCGGACAAATTAACCGCGTTGATCGGGATGGATATATATATATATATATATATATATATATAATATATTATATATATATATATATATATATATATATATATATAGGGCGTCCCAAAAAAATGTATACACACTTTAAATACTTATAAAGGCAGTGTTTATTAAAATACATTTCATTTTCAAAATGTAATAGAATCTACAGACATTATTTAATTGTTTTGTCAACGCCTGTTTTCAAACTGACGTCCGTTCTGGTCCAGGCACTGCTGATAACGCGAAGCAATGGAATCGCAAACATCACGAAACATTTCGTTTGGTATTTGTGTGCATTCTCGTTCAATGGCTGCTCTCAATTCAGCGACTGTTGCAGGTTTTATAGCGTAGACTTTGTCTTTTAAGTATCCCCAAAAAAAAAGTCTAGTGGTGTGAGGTCTGGTGAACGCGGAGGGTATTCTACGAAACCCCTTCGTCCAATCCACATCCACATCCTGCCAAGTACCACTCGCAATACTCCACTCTTCGGTCCGGATCATCTTCATTAATAGCATGGACTAATCTTGGAATGTAACTTTTCCATTGACAGCGCTTCAAAATGCGTTGGACAGACGATTCTGAAATTTCTACCTCACGACTCGCTTGCCGCACAGATTTTCTTGGACTTTGGTGATACGTTTCCAGTACTCTTTCTTGCTTTGTGGGGCTTGTCGATGTCCGTGGTCTTCCGGAACGCTTCTTGTGGACATTTTGAACAGTTCCATCGGCCTCAAACTTATCTCTAATTCGAGTGATGGTAAGTCGCGTTGGTGGATCTGTTTGAAACTCCCTCCTAAACTGTCTTTGCACTTCAACTGCGTTTTCACACTTCCAGTAGCATTTTAGAATGAATTTCCTTTGTTCAAAGCTTAGTCTGACTGCCATTATTAATTCTAATGGGTTTAACTTGGAAAGAAAGAAACATCAATTGAGCTATCAGCTGTTAAAGTGTGTATACATTGTTTTGGGACGCCCTGTATATATATATATATATACACACACACACTCCCAGCAGAAAGTAAGAAAATTATTCCGAGCACATCCAAGTTGCTTGAACACTTCTTGAGGGAAAAACAATGGAGGACAAAGTCTCGTACAGTTTGTTCTCCCTTGACGAAGAGTTGAAATGAAGTCGAACTTCTCGGAACAATTCTTTGCATATTCTTGTGGATGCATTTTAATAATTAATTTCACGTGCGTGTGTGTGTGTATATATATAATATATATATATATATATATATATATATATATATATATATATATTAAAAAACACTAAAATAAATAAAACTGACATTTCGAGTTCATTACAACGCGATCTCCGCCAAAGTTAAAAGACAAGGAAGGAATACGGGAAATTTTAAATTATGTTTGTAAGCATATTGTACGGGGCTCCAAAAAACCTTAGCCCCCCCCACCGCCCATGGCCTAAACCATTAGAGGTACAGTAAAACTAAACATACCTTACAAAAGAGAATTTAATCCTGCATTTAATGAGAAACAACTAAAACTTGGTGTTCCCGCCATTGGCTTCCAAGACAGCCTGAATTCGCTTTGGGTAGCTTGCCAAAAGTGACGTGAATAGATCTCCATCGTTACGCAAATTTGCTAAAACAGTTTCAATGTGTTGCGTCATTGTATCCTTCGAAAATCGATTTGCTGCAGGTTCTTGAAACAAGAGACATTCAACCTTGTCCTTTATAACTGATCCAATGTGTTCACAGACGTTCAGGTCAGGAGAATTTCCTGGCCATTCTTCATTTCCAAAGAAATCGATCTCATGGTTCCGCAACAACTGTTGAGTGGCTAATGCCTTAAAGCAGGGGCCTTATCGTGCAGAAGTGTGACCTGATCGACATCCATAATATTGTTTGGGTTTCTTAGAAAAGGAATGACATGCTGGGATAGAATAATATCACGAAAATACTGTCCGTCCCAACTCTGACCATTTGGCTTCAGCACCCACATGAGCTTCTTTGCAGTGAACAAAACAAACACACCAACACAGTCTGGACTTTTTAATAATTCGCGATAATGTTCATTGTCATCGATTTCATCTGGTGTTGTGGCCCACACTCGATCATTTTGGTAGTTAGGCCGACGTGTTACGTAACCAAAAAATTCATCGGAGACAGCTAAATGCATGAAATCATCCACATCCCAATCTTCAAGATAATGGGCAAACCACATTCTGTCATCGATGTTGAGTTGAGTTTTTCTTGGCTTTGGAAGTTCATGCCAAGGCTTTAAACCTTGCCTATGACGGTACAGTAGAATGGTCTCACCACTAACGATCTTTCCTCTCAACACTTCGATCTCTCTAGAAAGTTTAGCACAGCTGTTTTTCCGCTTACGCGTACCGCTTTCAATGATGTCCTTTGTTTCCTGAGAGAGTGGCAAATTTGGGCGTCCAGATTTGGTTGTATCCATTTCACATTCATCCAAAGTTTTATTCCAATTTCTTTTGACGAAGTCCTCACTTCTTCGCAATTTTTTGGCAACCCATGAACGTGTTATAAAGGTGGCTCCAGCATCACGAGCTTCCCGAAATGTTATTGTTCGTATGCGATCTATCACACGTTGCCTCTCCGAATCACCAATTAATTGAGAAGCCATTATATTATCACTTTATCAGCTAGAGTAATTTTAATACCTGCAATAAATAAAGAATTTTATATATTTTTATAATCACTAAAAACTATTTCGATATAAGTAAACATGTAAGCTGCAAATGGGGAGCTAAGGTTTTTTGGAACCCCTTACTACTGTTACGCCACAGATACATTCATCCACGCTCCGGAGGTTAGATCCACGATTGAAGGTGAGAATGACAGTGATGCCAAAGGCTTTCACAAATCTTAAGATGTTCTTATTTTCACACTTGGCTATGAACTTAGAATTTTCCCAAACTATTTTGTGGTGTGAATTACTTAAATGATAAAATATAGCAAAGTTGGTAGTTCCTGTCCTTACAACAAATTTATATTGTTTAATCCCATGTTCTGAGGACTTTAATGTTTCCCCAATGTATTTTAATTCGCAATCCTTGCAAAAATCGTGTACACCCCTCCTTCAATTGTATTGTTAGAATTGTCTTCAATCAGTAACTTTGGACAGTGTAATCATATTTCAAGACGAAATTAAAGTTCTTTTGAATCCTAAACATACACTGTAATTCTTCAAGTTCTCTACGATATGCGAGTATTATTACTTTTCCATTAAATGGAAGTTTGTAAGAGGATTTATGACAATAGAACGACGCTTTAGCTTTGTTAAAAGCTTTTGTAATGAAAGTAATGGGATAATCAAGATTTTTTTCAAATTTTAAAAGCTCATTTACTTCTACCTACTTAAAAGAAAGACCATAAATTTTTAGAGTCCTTAGAAATAAGCCATTAAAAGATGCTTTCACAATATCAGATTGATAAGAAAACTAATGAATAAATGCATATGTATTAGCCGGTTTATGATATACAGTAAACTTGCGAGACGAGAAACATATTACTACGAGTCTAAAGAAATGTAGTTCGTTATCCTTTTCCATTTCATCAGTAAATTTTATAGTTGGAGAAAGATCGTTAAATTGGTCTATGAAATTAGCGATGTTTTGATTTAAGGACCATATTACCAAAATGTCATCGACGTATCTATACCAAACTTCAAAATTATAACCGAGAATGGACGACACCGGCCTACTTTAAAAAAATTCCATCATAAACAACTAATTACAGTGGTCAGAGAGACCCTCCCACTATGATAGCACCAAAGACTACTTTATAATCAGTATCAGTAAAAGTAAATTAATTGTTAAGCTTGTGGAAACCATTGGCATCACTATCACTCCCATCTTTAATCGTGCATCTGGCTACTGTAGAGTGGATGAGTTGTTGTGATGTAGCAGGTAGAACGACTGACTTACAAATCCCACTTTGAATTTACCTAGATTTCTGTCTTATCTTTTATCTTCAACGGCCTGATTTTGATAAAGAATCCACGTTTAGCTGGCTGGAAACGCTGACACCAATCGAACAGGGAAATACTCCGGTGGGGGACGGGTGGACGTTAAGCAGGAGACAGCGAATGCTGCAACTCCCGTTTCTCTTGCTACTGTCCTCCTTAGCTGATTTTTTCTGTTTCATCTGCCCTGTGAACAGTCCACCATGCTGTCAAACATACACTTCTCCCTCTATTCCTCACTGAATATACATGCATCTTTCACACTACACAATCTTTTCTGGTACCAGGAACGCAGACCCAGGCAGTAGGGCTGGTTCTGTTACCACCTATTTGAGAGTCCTAGGCCTCCGTTTGATTCACTTTTCATGAACTTCTGTAACATTCGTGACTTTTCCTCAAATTTACATGTGGAGGATCGTTTAACTCACTTGACCAGATGGAATCAAAGGTTTTTCGCCTCATCAAATCCCTGTCTCTTACTGACTGTCTTCAATCCCTCTCTCTTCGCTGCAGTGCTGTCTCATTCTTTCTTTACTACTACTATTGTAACGAACACTGCTATTCTGAACGCACTAACTGCATGCCTCCACCTTTAAGGAGAGCTTGCAGTATTAGACTTTCGACACATTCTCATCCCTTTTTGGTCCAACGTAAGGGTTAATCGGTATTCTTAACCTTTCATCTACTCAACAGGTCAACTCTGGAACAACCTTCCTCAATCCATCTTTCCTCCTGTCTATGACCTGCAATCTTTCAAACGCAGTGTTTAGGCAAACTTTAGACCTTGATCTCGGGTCTCTTCTTCTATCGTGAAGGGGAGGGGGGAGGCGTTTTGGCGGGCGTTCGCCCATGGCCCTTCCTTCCCCATAAAAAAAAAAAATACGAATCTTTCGACTTGCCTACCAACCAACCAACAATCAACTTTAATGATTATTGCTATAATCGTTATTGCAAGAAGTCGGTTGGTTGGCTACGCCGCTTAATGACATGTATTATCATCTTGTTATCTTTGCTTGTTGCGTCTTTGAGAATCCTCTCATTAAAGACCTCTGAAATATCGTCTTAATTACGAATAAATGACTTCTTGTTAACAAGGAGACCAATTTAATTACGCTTCTAACACGATTAAAGGAAGCAATTGTCTATTTCGCTTAGAATTTGTCCTATCTGTAAATTTCAAACTTATATGTTACATCAGAATGGTTGGTTTGACACATGAAATTACTTCATTCGTTTATGTTCTGATGGTTTGATCTAGATTTAAACGGTATTAACGGTAATTTGTAAACAAGAAAGTAATAGAAGATAATAGCTAGCGTTTATACGAAACGACGATACGAGGTTTTTGTATATAATGTGGGGGGAAAAAAGTCGTTTTTATTGATTACATCTATGATGGTTGATAAGAAATACATTAAAACTGATTAAATAGTAATTAGTAAAGAGTATAAATTTACAGAAGAGTAGTTGGGGTAATTGCCCTTCCCCCCCCAAATGGAACTATTTTTAACGTGATAGCTATAATGACGTTACGTCACAATGTTTGATGGGGTTGTTTAACCTCCTTCGCAAAATCTAAAGCCATATGACGTAGGGAACCTACAGCTTTACGTGGGATCCGAACCACGCGCGAGTCACCAAATAACCTGAACCTGGAGGACGGTCTCCCATCCAACTACTACTACCCAGACCCATTACCGCTTAACTTCGCTGATCGACGGGAAGTGGTATTACGACACTGGTGTTACGTTACAAATATTCTTAAAATAATTATAAGGACATGAGCCAAGGACAGTTTTCCTAAGAACGTTGGAAAACAAAAAGAAGAATTTAGTACCATTTCTATCAAGTTCAAATACGTCTCTTTACACGCTCAGGGAAAACATTCAAATGGTTAGAACTACGCTCGAAAACATCTTTAAGCCGACATTTTTATGCTAACAAAAGGATACAACATTTCTTAATTCCCGTCAATGCCTTTTCAGGGGACACGCAAAAACGCTACAGACTGAATCCATTTTGAATTTTCTTGTTCGTTCGCGGCCAAGGGAGGTTTTTTTTTATTTATTTTATTTCATTAAAAATATAAAGGAAATTTTATCAAAATGAATAGCGGCCTTTCTAAAGGACGACCTCAAAACTCGATTTAGAAAAAGATACTTAAAGGAATGAGTTTAATTTCAGTGTGAGGCAATTCCAGGTGAAACTCAAATACATTTAAGTTTTCGCCATAGTTTTTTTGATCGACTTCGTTTACCAACTTGTTATAAATATCCATTAAAGTTGAAAGAACTTTTTGTAGCTTCTTTGAACTCCTTAAGAAAAGAATAAATAAATATATATATATATATAATATGTGTGTGTGTGTGTGTGTGTGTGTGTATGTGTGTGTGTGTGTCCAACTACTACCCAGACCGAATGTCGCTTAACTTCGCTGATCAACAAGAAGCGGTGTTATGACATTGGCTATGACGTAGCCAGAGAGAGAGAGAGTTACAAGGAGTTACAAGGAAAAGTAGTACCTCAAAAGGCCTTGCGGCCCATACCGAGGAGGTACCAATGGCAACGGGTGCCAGGGAAAAATTCTGTCACCCTCAAATAGTGTGCAAGATTCGGTCTAACCTTTTCTTGAACAGATCCACAGAAGAACTGTTCACAACTTCTAAAGGTAGGCTGTTCCACGTGTCACAGATCTTATACGTAAAGTAATTCCCACACACACTAGTCCTAAACCGTTTCAAATCCAACTTCCAACCATAGTTGAGAGTTGGGTTATCATTTAAACCAAACATGCTTCTAAAATCGACATTGTTGAACCCGTGTAAGAACTTGAAAACCTCGATGAGTTGACCGCGCAGCCTCCAAGTTTCCAGCGAAAACAAATTCAGGCCACGTAAGTGTCGATTGTAGCCCATATGCCTAACGGAAGGGATTAACTTTGTGGCCCTCGCCTGCACTCACTTCAGCCTCTCAATATCTTTCCTGAGGGTGAGCGACCAGAACTGCACAGCATACTCCAGGCGTGGCCGAACCAGAGAATTGTACAGAGAGAGCACAATCTCCTTGTTCCGAAATCGAAATTGCCTCCTGATATAACCCAACAACTTCTGGGATTTCTTTTCCACCTCTACGCATTGTTTGGTAAACTTAAGGTCGCTGTTAATTAGCACACCCAAGTCGTTTTCCAAATCAGTGGCCTCGATATTACTCCCGAACATCGCGTAGTCCGACTTGGGAGTGGCGTAGCCAATGTGCATGATCTTGCATTTACACAAGTTAAACGGCATTTGCCATTTTTCGGACCACTCTCCTATCCTACCTAGGTCCGCACGCAGTTGCTCGATCGCCTCTGGCGTCCCAACATTGGCCCCAAGCTTGGTGTCATCAGCGAATTCGGCGATCCTACTGACGATGCCACCGTCGATATCATTTATGTAAATGATAAACAACAGTGGCCCCAAAATGGAACCCTGAGGAACCCCGCTAGTGACCGAGGCCCAACCCGAACTTGCCCCTTTAATTACAACCCTCTGCCGCCTATTCTTCAGCCAGTTTTCAATCCACCTACCTACTTCCCCACCGATACCCAGCGCGCGCACTTTGGCCATTCGCCGGCGGTGAGGTACCTTATCAAAGGCTTTCTTATACTCACTCAACATGACGTGGAAAAACTCGAGCAAGTTGGTGAGACACGACCTATGCCGTCTAAACCCATGTTGGGAGTCCCCAAGCAGCTTGTAGGAATCCAAATGGTCAACAATCCTATCCGCTATTATCCCCTCTAATAATTTACCTACAACCGAAGTGAGACTAATGGGACGATAGTTCCCTGGGCTTTCGTGATCCCCTTTCTTAAAGATAGGGGTCACGTTGGCTTCCCTCCAATCACCAGGCACCTGGCCCGTCTCCAACGATTTTGTGAAGACTTGTAGCCAGGTGGGGAGCCACCTGGTCGCGCACCTCCCGCAACACTCTATGGAGGAACTGGTCTGGCGCAGGAGCCTTAAACGCGTTCAGTTTGTCTATTCTATCGGCAACGACTGTCGCGGTACACCGAACACTATCCAAGCCAGCACCTTCGTGCCTGACACCTGGCTCGGGGATGACGCGGGTGTCCTCCTTGGTGAACATTCCTGCAAAGCACTCATGCAGAGGCTTGCCACCCGGAGTTCTTCGTTACGGTTCGCTAGCCTAACCTTCGCCTTCACTTCTCTTCAAAGGCGGACATACGACTCAGTGTTCTCATGGGAACGATTGGCCTTCGCCTTCCTATACGCAGCTTTCCTATTTCGGATAGCCGAAGCGATGTCACGACTGAACCACTTAGGCTGCGTTGAAGCAGGGGTGACCGGTTTTGAGGGGTATGGCAGCAGACTGCAGCACCATAAACTCATCCCGGAATGCACTCCATACTTCCTCAACATCGCCACCGACCTCTAACCCCATCTCACCTACGCTATCCCGGAGGCCAACAAAGTCCGCCCGTCGTAGATCGAGCTTACTGCCTCTAGAGTCACTACGCTTCACCCGAGGGACGCAGACACAGAACCTAATCAGACGGTGATCACTCCCTCCAACGATTCGTCAACGGTGAGGCCAGTGACGAGGTTGTCTTCGGTCGTGAATACTAAGTCTAGAACGCTTTCGCCTCGTGTAGGCCCACTGACCCACTGAGTGAGGAAGTTCTCATCAGCAAAGTCAACTAGCCTCCTCCCTTCGGCATCAACAGTCCTGTCTTCCCACTTTATGCCGCGACAGTTGGAGTCTCCTAAAACTACACACACCCTGTCCGCAAGCAGGCTACGGAGTTCGGTGTACAGGGCTGTATCCTCCTCGAGGAGGAGATGCGGAGGTCTGTACACCAAGATTAACCTATAGTTCGTCCCTCCCACGTTCAGATCGACGTCAAGCAGCTCCCGTTCCGATCGGAACTGGCAGTCAACCGGACTCAACGTGTCCCTCACGTATATTAGTACCCCTTCCCCCTCAACACGGGTGCGGTCTTTGTGAAACATTCTATACCCGGGAATCTCGAACTCCCCAACGTAGTCCCTACGATCAGTATCAATCCAGGACTCGGTGATAGCAACGATATCCTGGTATTCTGATGCTAAGAGCGCCCGTAGATCGCAAAACTTATTCCTAATGGACCTAGCATTAAAAAGCACCGCACGGAGAGAGAGAGAGAGAGAGAGAGAGAGAGAGAGAGAGAGTTACAACTTACAAGGAAAAGAAGTACCTCAAAAGGCCTTGCGGCCCATACCGAGGAGGTATCAATGGCAACGGGTGCCATGGAAAATTTTGTACACACTCAAATAGTGTGCAAGATTTGGTCTAACCTTTTCTTGAACTGATCCACAGAGGAACTGTTCACAACTTCCGAAGGTAACCTGTTCCATGTGTCACAGATCTTATACGTAAAGTAATTCCCACACACACTAGTCCTAAACAGTTTCAAATCCAACTTCCAACCATTGCTGCGAGTTGGGTTATCATTTAAAGTAAACATACTTTTAAAATCGACATCGTTGAACCCGCGTAAGAGCTTGAAACCCTCGATCAGTTGACCGCGCAGCCTCCGAGTTTCAAGCGAAAACAAGTTCAGTGCGCGTAACCGTCGATTGTAGCCCATATGCCTAACGGAAGGGATTAACTTTGTGGCCCTCGCCTGCACTCGCTCCAGCCTATCAATATCTTTCCTGAGGGTGGGCGACCAGAACTGCACAGCATACTCCAGGTGCGGCCGAACAAGGGAATTGTACAGTGAGAGCACAATCTCCTTGTTCCGAAACTGAAATTGCCTCCTGATATAACCAAATAGTTTCTGGGCTTTCTTTTCCACCTCTACACACTGTTTCGTAAACTTAAGGTCGCTGCTAATTAGCACACCCAAGTCCTTTTCTAAATCAGTCACCTCGATATTACTACCCAACATCGAGTAGTCCGACTTGGGATTGGCGTAGCCAATGTGCATCACTTTGCATTTACCCAAGTTAAACGGCATTTGCCATTTTTCGGACCACTCTCCTATCCTACCTAGGTCCGCACGCAGTTCCTCGATCGCTTCGGGCGTCCCAACATTGGCCCCAAGCTTGGTGTCATCAGCGAATTTGGCGATCCGACTGACGATGCCACCGTCGATATCATTTATGTAAATGATAAACAACAGTGGCCCCAAAACGGAACCCTGAGGAACCCCACTAGTGACCGAGGCCCAACCCGAACTAGCCCCTTTAATTACCACCCTCTGCCGCCTATTCCTCAGCCATTTTTCAATCCACCTACCTATTTCCCCACCGATACCCAGCGCGTGCATTTTCGCCATTAGCCGGCGGTGAGGTACCTTATCAAAAGCTTTCTGAAAGTCGAGATAAAGTATATCAATCGCCCTACTCTTATCGTACTCACTCAACATGACGTGGAAAAACTCGAGCAAGTTGGTGAGACACGACCTACGCCGTCTAAACCCATGTTGGGAGTCCCCAAGCAGCTTGTAGGAATCCAAATGGTCAACGATCCTATCCGCTATTATCCCTTCTAATAAGTTACCTACAACTGAAGTGAGACTAATGGGACGATAGTTCCCTGGACTTTCGTGATCCCCTTTCTTAAAGATAGGGATCACGTTGGCTTCCCTCCAGTCACCAGGCACCTGGCCCATCTCTAACGATTTGTTGAAGACTGTAGCCAGGTGGGAAGCCACCTGGTCGCGCACTTCTCGCAACACTCTGGGGAGAAACTGGTCTGGCCCAGGAGCCTTAAACGCGCTCAGTTTGTCTATTCTATCGGCAACGACTGTCGCGGTACATCTAACACTATCCAGGCCAGCCCCTTCGTGCCTCACGCCTGGCTCGGGGATGACGCGGGTATCCTCCCTGGTGAACACTCCCGCAAAGTACTCATTAAGCACATTAGCGATGTCCGCGTCGGAGGTCCGCAGAACGCCGCTGGGGTCCTTTAACTGTCCTGTCATGCTTCTAATGGGCTTTCTACTATTAACATAACTGAAGAATTCCTTAGGGTTCCCCTTGCAGAGGCTTGCCACCCGTAGTTCTTCGTTACGTTTCGCTGGCCTAACCTTCGCCTTCACTTCCCTACACAGGCGGACATACGCTTCAGTGTTCTCGTGGGAACGATTGGCCTTCGCCCTCCTATACGCTACTTTCCTATTTCGGATAGCCGAAGCGATGTCACGATTGAACCACTTAGGCTGCGTTGAAGCAGGGGTGACCGGTTTTGAGGGTATGGCAGCAGACTGCAGCACCATAAACTCGTCCCGGAATGCACTCCACACTCCCTCAACATCGCCGCCAACCTCTAACCTCATCTCTCCTACGCTATCCCTGAGACTAACAAAGTTCGCCCGCCGGAGATCGAGCTTACTGCCTCTCGAGTTACTACGCTTCACCCGAGGGACGCACACACGGAACCTAATAAGACCGTGATCACTCCCGCCCAATGATTCGTCAACGGTGAGGCCAGTGACGAGGTTGTCTTCGGTCGTGAATATTAAGTCTAGAACGCTTTCGCCTCTTGTAGGCTCGTTGACCCACTGAGTGAGGAAGTTCTCATCAGCAAAGTCAACTAGCCTCCTCCCTTCAGCATCGGCAGTCCTGTTTTCCCACTTTATGCCGCGACAGTTGAAGTCTCCTAAAACTACACACACCCTATCCCCTAGCAGGCTACTGAGTTCGGTGTACAGGGCTGTATCCTCCTCGAGGAGGAGATGCGGAGGTCTGTACACCAATATTAACCTATAGTTCGTCCCTCCCACGTTCAGATCGACGAGAGAGAGAGAGAGAGAGAGAGAGAGAGAGAGAGAGAGAGAGAGAGAGAGAACTGATTACGATGATAAGTGGAAAGAAATGTAAATTGAAGCGACTTATTGGTTCAAATATTAATTGAAAAGAGGAGGACCATTCTTGTCTCAAAAGTATTTCCTTTCATCGAACCCAAAGATGTTCTAAGATGCTAATAGACCCTCAAAATCCTGCAGAAGTGTAAGGAATCTGGAATCCTATTTATGAGGAGCTACTTCACTTTTGGAGGGGACAATCTTCATAATTTGCGGATTTGATCTATATCACTGGCGTATATGCAACAACAAACAATTACTTCCTTTCATTTGTCATAAATTCAGCAAATGGATTTACTCCTGAAAAACTTGATTTTTAGATATAAAAAAAAAAGGAATTCCAATGTTGTAAACATCTATAGCCATCATCAGTGGCTTCATAAAATATTATGATTACAATCATTATAACAGTTATAGCGTATCGTACATTTTACACATATTCCACTAAAAAAATTCAAAGAATTAAGAATAAGAGAATATATAAAATTTACGAACGAAGTAAGTTAAAAATAGAAAAAAATCGAAATTAAAATATAAAAGTTACCAGACGCTTATTTAATTATTCGTATCAGTCATAGTTTACAGTACATGAAGACATTTCTCGCTGTTTCGTTACAGTTGTACAAATTGTTCAAAATAATGAAAAATAATTTTACAGTACCGAGTTGTTTTTTTATTATTTCTTTAGTTACCCAAATATCTCAAACGGCAGAGGGGAAAAATAAAAGATAATTTTATAAAGTGGATTACAGAATTTACTGTACAATTATAATGTACAATTTAATGTACAATTCTAATAAACCTTTATTCTTATTTTCAGACTGGTTTTATTTTATGTACACGAGATATAATTGTGTTATTTTACTTGCAAACTTTTTCCTCTCAACTGTCTGTGAATGGGACATAATTGTGGTTTGTTCACACGCCTAAGTATTTTTATTACTCCAGCAACTAACCAGCCCCCGGGGCTAAGTAAGTAATATCATTTCATTTCCCTATAATCGAAGCAAAGACATTGAGGTCGGGAGTTCGAATCCGATAGTGTTGGTAATAATAATCCAGGGGTTAGAGCTTACTGGTGCCGCATTAGTCTGGTCTGAGCGTTGTGCAAATTTCTGTCTCTATAAACTGATTATTATTACCCGACCCCTTATTTCCGACATTCGGGATGGGTGGGTTCCCTCATGGTCCCACGCTTTGATAACCGCATGAATCAGACTACGGCTGCCTCAATCTACTTTCAGCTTTCACATCCATACAAGGAAGCAATAGCTTCCTCCGCGCTTCCCTCAACATTCTCACACACACACACACACACACAACACACACACACACACACACACACACCCTTAATTAATTTTATTAAGAAACTAATCTGACACACACTAACGCAAACACTAAATATCCAACAAAGATTTCATGTACGAGAATCTTTCTTGAACGGGAAAACTCAAATTATATATTTATGTTCTAATCTCAACTGTCCAAAAGAACAGTTTTCTAAAAAGAAAAGGAAAAAAAATCCTACATTAAATTTTGGATGATATTCGACGACGACTGTATGGGAATTATTATCATATTAAGAATTGAAAGTTCAGTGAAAGTTTAGTGAAAGTTCAGCAAAAGTTCAGAGAAAGTTTAGTGAAAGTTTACTGAAAGTTCAGTGAAGATGCTAAGAAGCGAGTTTGCTGCATAGTTTGCCGGGGAAGAAAGAACCTATATTGTTGTCGTCAGTCAGCTTTATTTAGAATATATATATATATATATATATATATATATATATATATATTATATATATATATATATATATAACTATCCTGTAATCCGTTGAATTCTTTAGAGATTCGGTTAGGTTAATTTAATCTAACCTATCCTAAAACAAATACTGTAACTGGGTGTGTAAAAAACCTAAGGGAGCATAAAATAGGAGTAATTTAATTAAAATCGTAAAGCGGCTGAAATTCGAAAAAATGATCATTGTATAAGGTGAAAAAAAAAAAAAACAACAATAATAATAAAACGCCCAATCAACTTTTTTAATGAAACTTTCCCCTACCTTAACACAAGCGTAAGTGATTAAAAATTTGAAAATATAATAAATATGACCCGTAGAAGCTGTTTAAAAAATGAACACGGGTGAAAACTAGCGCAATATATTATATATATATATACAGGGTGTTTGAAAACTTTCTGTACAAATTGTAATGGGGGATAGGCAACACCAAGACAAACCCTTTTCGTCTATAAGTGTATGTCCGCTGACGTCACCATTCGGCTCGAGAGGGTGCCGCTGCAATTGGCTAAAAGGTGAAGTGGGCTAGACTCACGCTTGCCGCGGGCATTCTTAAATCGGACGTAGTACGCGTAACATGGAGCGCTTCACGACTGCTGAGATGGCTGACATGCATATGGTGTATGGGGCTGCCAATGGAAACGGAAGAGCTGCTGTGAGGTTGTACCGACAGCGCTTCCCAAACAGACGTGTGCCAAACCACCAAACGTTTGCGCATTTGCATCGGCGACTGCGAGAAACTGGAACATTCCATGCAAACATGCATGACACTGTTCGGGAGAGAAACGTGCGCACTCCTGACATGGAAGAAGAAATCCTACGGCGATTTGAGGACAATCTAAGCGCAAGCACGCGAGGTGTTGCACGTATCCTCGGTGTGAACCACGACCTGGTCTGGAGTGTGTTGCACGAGCAGCAGTTACATCCGTTTCATCGTCAGAGAGTCCAGGCATTACAAACCCGTGTAGCATGTGGATTTGCGTGCGCCCACACGTGAGAATTGTGCATGTTAAACACACCCTCACGTGTGAAACAGGCCTCCTCTGAGAACAGCACATAAGCCGGAAAATTAGGCTGCACCGCTGTCTGCTGCAGAAACCAGCGTGCGAATTCCACACGAAGAGGGTAATCCCGAGGTTGTAATGCCTGGACTCTCTGACGATGAAACAGATGTAACTGCTGCTCGTGCAACACTCTCCAGACCAGGTCGTGGTTCACACCGAGGATACGTGCAACACCTCGCGTGCTTGCGCTTAGATTGTCCTCAAATCGCCGTAGGATTTCTTCTTCCATGTCAGGAGTGCGCACGTTTCTCTCCCGAACAGTGTCATGCATGTTTGCATGGAATGTTCCAGTTTCTCGCAGTCGCCGATGCAAATGCGCAAACGTTTGGTGGTTTGGCACACGTCTGTTTGGGAAGCGCTGTCGGTACCTCACAGCAGCTCTTCCGTTTCCATTGGCAGCCCCATACACCATATGCATGTCAGCCATCTCAGCAGTCGTGAAGCGCTCCATGTTACGCGTACTACGTCCGATTTAAGAATGCCCGCGGCAAGCGCGAGTCTAGCCCACTTCACCTTTTAGCCAATTGCAGCGGCGCCCTCTCCCGCCGAATGGTGACGTCAGCGGACATACACTTATAGACGAAAAGGGTTTGTCTTGGTGTTGCCTATCCCCCATTACAATTTGTACAGAAAGTTTTCAAACACCCTGTGTATATATATATAATATATATATATATATATATATATATATATATATATATATATACAGGGTGGGCCGTAAGTTTCCATACATAGGAAAAATAAACATTTTTTTATGGACAACCATTTTTATTTATATAATATGCTCTACATGGTTGCCATTGTTTTGAAAACACATTTCAATACGTGTTCCCCACTGTTGATGAACACGCATTAGCACAGTTGACGTTATGCTTGTAATGGCGTTGGTGATACGTTCCTTTAGATGATTTATGTCTCGTATCTTTTCCTGATACACCATGGCCTTCAAGTGCCCCCAAAGATAGAAATCAAGGGGGGTGAGATCTGGGGATCTGGGAGGCCACTCCACAGGACCACGCCGACCAATCCAAGCATCCGAAAACTGCTGATCCAAATACCGACGCACGTGAAGACCATAATTTAAATTTTCCTATGTATGGAAACTTACGGCCCACCCTGTATATATATATATATATATATATATATATATATATATATATATATATATATATATATATATATATATATATATATAGCCACTTTTCCTTATAAAGTCATTATATAAATCTTTCCTTTTGCCGAAATCCAAAATATATGTCTGCTGCTCATTCACGTTGAACCTGAAAATAAGAGTCCATTAAAATTCAAAGGAGCTTAAGCTTTATGAAAAGCGACTAAAATTTATTTAGGTATTACGTATATCAAGGCTGGTTTTCAAAGATAGGTAAAAAATATCTGCCGGAGAATTATGATAACTTCGTATTATTGCAACGGATCTTCAAAGGCAAGAAACATTTCAGATTGCCTCACGTCAGAACAGATGTTGATGTTCAAGGATTCATTTTCCAACCGTTTAAAATTTATTTATTTTATTACAAAATTATGTAAAAATTCGAAATTTGTGGTTATTATTTTGAAAATGATGTCAATTTTTTTTTTTTTTTTTTTTTTTTTTTTTTAGCGGCGCTTTTGTACAGTCGCCAAAAATTTGGCCAAAATAAAAATGGTAAAACTATAAATTTCAAAATAATCACAAGATGCCTACTGATCGGTTGAGAAATAGCCTTATGCCATCATTTCGCTTACTTATGATTGGGTACCGAATACTGGCCTCGTTCTATAAAAGATGCATCTCTTTACTCAATTCCCGACTCATAAATGCATGATAAAAGACAGTAATAATATGCATATTATAAGTATTTTGTGCAAATATACCTTAGCCTTCATATATATAGTATATATAGGGTGGGAGAAAAGTCTTTAGGGATTTTATACATACAAATGCTCGTAACTTGTTAAAAATAAATAAATTCCAATGATATCATTGCAGTGTATGCGATACTTTTCAAAGTAACTACACAAGGCCAGGAATGACGCAAGGCTAGAACAGGAAGACCTTTGGCCCTAACCCCAGTTAGTACCACGTCAGTAAGGATGGAATACAGCAATGAAGAAAAAGTGTATCTTGTATCGTGGGCTACTTCCTATAATAGTTGAAGAAAATTTGCGTTTACTTCAAGAAAAATATAACAAACACCACCAAATGCAACTACTCTTCAATACTGGAAGCTCAAATTTTTGGAAACAGTGAACCTGGTAAAATATCGTCCAAGAAGCGGAAGGACAGTAACAGCGACAGGAGACAACAACAAAGAAAATGTCCTCGCCAGTTTTCAAGTCTCTCCAACAACTTCAACGAGAAAAGTTGTAGAGGAATTGGTTATTTCCAAATTTTCAATAGCAAAAATATTGAAATTATAGGGTACCACCGTACCACGATTAACAAACCCATTTACTCTCAGCTCATATACGACGATGATTTTGATAGACGGCTGTATTTCCTGAAACAGTGAGACAAAAGTTCAACAGTGATCCACATTACTCTGCAGCTGCCCGTGAGATTCTGGATACGAACCTTGAGGGAAGATGGCTTGGGCGGCGACGTCCCATCGAGTGGCCAGACAGATCATCCGATTGAACCTCATGCGATTTCTGGCTTTGGGCTTATTTGCGTGACAAACTTTACACTCCTGGTTTCATCTACCTAAATGTGAATGCCCTTGGCCGCAGAATAGATGATGAACTGAAAAGGATCCCACTCGATATGTTCAAAAGAACAATGAAGAGTTTCACAGAGAGAATCCACAAATATATCATAGCGGATGGAGAACTTTTTTAAAATTAAATTACAATTTAAGAATATATTTGCATAAATAAAATCCTTATGGACTTTTTCTTTGATTTGTTTCATCATTTGAACACTTACCTGTATAATGTTGTGAACTAAATAGTTGTATGTATAAAATCCTTAAAGACTTTTCTCCCATCCTATGTAGGGTGTCCCAAAAAAAACTATATACTCTTTATAGCTTTATAGCTATATACTTTTTTGGGACACCCTGATATATATGAAAATCGCGAGAAGGTCAGGAAACACCCTGAGAACTCCATACCTTATTTCAGAACCGTTTCAATGCACCCTCGACCCATTAGCGAGGCTATAATTATTTATAACGAAATAAACAAATATTGAATACATTCCCGTTTAAGTTAAATAAAACATACAAAAATACGAGAATGAAAATTACACAAAATGTTAAACTTGAAATACGATATAAATAAATTTAAAAAAAACGATAGAATTAAAACAAAAAAATAAATAATAAGAAAAAACCGAATAAAAATACAAAAAATAACGAAATGAAATTTAAAAAAATGGAATAAAATAGCAAGAAAAAATTGAATTATTAAAATAAAAAAAAAATTGAAATATTAAAATGATAATGATGATGATGATGATAATAATAATAATAATAATAATGATGATGATGATGATGATAATAATAATAAAGAAACGAACTTATAGAGAGCAATTTCGGGAACATATAATCTATCAAGAACGGTATTGCCGAGCCATTTCAGAGGAAGTCTGTTTGTTTTGGTTTGTTTGTTTAATGAAGGGTTGCGTTTAACATCCTTCGCAATATCTAAGGTCGTACGGTATGACGGAGGGAACGTACAGCTTTACGTGGGATCCAAAACGAAGGTCGCTATATAATCTGGACTTAGAGAACGGTTCCCCATTCAACTACACCTATGACCTAATGTCGCTCAACTTCACTGATCGACGAGAAGGGATGTTACAACATTGCCCACGACGTAGCCATGTTTATATATATATATATATATATATATATATATATATATATATATATACATACACAGGGTGTTTGAAAACTTTCTGTACAAATTGTAATGGGGGATAGGCAACACCAAGACAAACCCTTTTCGTCTATAAGTGTATGTCCGCTGACGTCACCACTCGGCGCGAGAGGGCGCCGCTGCAATTGGCTAAAAGGTGAAGTGGGCTAGACTCGCGCTTGCCGCGGGCATTCTTAAATCGGACGTAGTACGCGTAACATGGAGCGCTTCACGACTGCTGAGATGGCTGACATGCATATGGTGTATGGGGCTGCCAATGGAAACGGAAGAGCTGCTGTGAGGTTGTACCGACAGCACTTCCCAAACAGACGTGCAATGCAGTTGTCTCGAATATACTAATATACTATATTTGCTTTCGGGGTGACATTTTTTTTAATTCTGAAGAATTAGGCCCTTTTTTATTGTTTTCAAGCAAAAGTTCATCGATTGATGATACAGGAAACAATATTTATGACAAAAAATTAAAAAGTCATAACCCTAATTATACACACGATTGTCCTCAAGAACAAAATGGCAAAGTTCATCAGTGAAATGCCAGAACGTGTTTCAGCTTTACACAACGCAAAGGGGAAAGTAGCACGATTCTAAATATATTGATTCAATAAATATATAATTATTTATTGACTTTTTATTATCACATCAAAGACTGGAAAAAACCAAAGGCGTCTATTTACTTTTGTCAAATATATATATATATATATATATATATATATATATATATATATATATATATACACATTTAACTGCAATGACCACGCAGTATATAAATGAATAGAAACGACGTAAATAAGGAGCGTCTCTGCACACGGGGAAGAGAAATAACGAATAAATGAAAAATGAGGCGAACCGCCCGGGAAACGAACCCAGGGCCTTCCTTATTTACGTCGTTTCTATTCATATATATATATATATATATATATATATATATATATATACATACATACATACATACATACATACATATATATATATATATATATATATATATATGGGTTGACAAAAGTAAATAGACGCCTTTGGTTTTTTCCAGTCTTTGATGTGATAATAAAAAGTCAATAAATAATTATATATTTATTGAATCAATATATTTAGAATCGTGCTACTTTCCCCTTTGCGTTGTGTAAAGCTGAAACACGTTCTGGCATTTCACTGATGAACTTTGCCATTTTGTTCTTGAGGACAATCGTGTGTATAATTAGGGTTATGACTTTTTAATTTTTTGTCATAAATATTGTTTCCTGTATCATCAATCGATGAACTTTTGCTTGAAAACAATAAAAAAGGGCCTAATTCTTCAGAATTAAAAAAAATGTCACCCCGAAAGCAAATATAGTATATTAGTATATTCGAGACAGCTGCATTGCACCATTCTAGATTGGTTACCTGATGATTATCATAAATTGTCCAATATCTTGCAACAATACCGAAAAGCACTAAATACTCTGGAAAATCACTGGAACAGAGACTCATCTGCAATAGCTATACCAAGGAGCAACCAATATTTATTATTTTATTAATTTTTTATTTTTTATTTTGGGGTGAAGTGTTTTCAAAATATATCGAAAAAACTGTTATTTTCATTGTCAGGGGGCAAAAGTTCATCGATTTATGATACAGGAACATGAGGTTATAAAAATGTCATAACCCTAGTGTATATATGTATATATGTATATATATATGTATATAGGGCGTCCCAAAAAAATGTATACACACTTTAAATACTTATAAAGGCAGTGTTTATTAAAATACATTTCATTTTCAAAATGTAATAGAATCTACAGACATTATTTAATTTTTTTGTCAACGCCTGTTTTCAAACTGACGTCCGTTCTGGTCCAGGCACTGCTGATAACGCGAAGCAATGGAATCGCAAACATCACGAAACATTTCGTTTGGTATTTGTGTGCATTCTCGTTCAATGGCTGCTCTCAATTCAGCGACTGTTGCAGGTTTTATAGCGTAGACTTTGTCTTTTAAGTATCCCCATAAAAAAAAGTCTAGTGGTGTGAGGTCTGGTGAACGCGGAGGGTATTCTACGAAACCCCTTCGTCCAATCCACATCCACATCGTGCCAAGTACCACTCGCAATACTCCACTCTTCGGTCCGGATCATCATCTTCATTAATAGCATGGACTAATCTTGGAATGTAACTTTTCCATTGACAGCGCTTCAAAATGCGTTGGACAGACGATTCTGAAATTCCTACTTCACGACTCGCTTGCCGCACAGATTTTCTTGGACTTTGGTGATACGTTTCCAGTACTCTTTCTTGCTTTGTGGGGCTTGTCGATGTCCGTGGTCTTCCGGAACGCTTCTTGTGGACATTCTGAACAGTTCCATCGGCTTCAAACTCCCTCCTAAACTGTCTTTGCACTTCAACTGCGTTTTCACACTTCCAGTAGCATTTTAGAATGAATTTCCTTTGTTCAAAGCTTAGTCTGACTGCCATTATTAATTCTAATGGGTTTAACTTGGAAAGAAAGAAACATCAATTGAGCTATCAGCTGTTAAAGTGTGTATACATTTTTTTGGGACGCCCTGTATATATATATATATATATATATGTGTGTGTGTGTGTGTGTGTGTGTGTGTGTGTGTGTGTGTGTGTGTGTGTGTGTGTGTTCTGTTTCTGCTGAAAAAATATTCTTCGATTTTGACTTAATTTCCAGTTCCGATAAAACTTTTATTCCAAATCCGATTCCATATCTAAAATAAATAATCGGATTTGATTCCATTTGTGGCTTCCAGACGTGTAGCTAAAATATGGATTTCAATATGAACTTAAGAGATTTTCTATTGTAAAAAGATTATATACAATATATATTTGTCTTATCCGAGGAGAGTGGGGTCAATGTGCGACTGGCTGGATGGTTGGATGACTGTATTGAATGGTGAACGTGCCGTAGTATGAAAGTAAGCTTTTGTATGAATGTACTCCTTCGTTCTGAGATCGAGTGCTGCTGCTGCTGTTGTTGTTGTTGAAATCCGCATTCGTTGATTTTGTAAATCCAAGGTGTGTTTGAACTTTACAATGGATTTAAACTTTACAATGGTTTTAAACTTAACAATACATATTGTATTTAATTTTTAGTTATAAAGATTTGCTCGAAATATTTGATATATTTATGTTAAAGTTTCGTTAACTTTTGAAAAGTAAGTTAATATTTTGATTTATCGGATTGTGTTAAGTTTAATTAGATATTAAAATCGAATTAAAACGAAAGGTAAAGGAGACTGTTTGAGGTAAGAATTTTGTATTTTGTTATGTCAACCTTGAAAGTAACATTCGAAATGAATTTAGTTTGTTTTTAAATAACTTGAATTAATAATTGTTATAGGCCAAAGCCTTAGAGTTTTGTGAAGTGGATTAACCCTTTAAGGATGACTGGTACAAATTGGTAACGTTTGAAAAACAAGCATTTATAAATCAACCCTACAAAAAATTCTGGCCTTAAAGGGTTGAACCTGAACTGAAGCCTCTTTATTAGTATTTGGGATCACCTGAAGATCAGGGCCCCCATGTATTCTTGTTTTTTGCTTTACAGTACCAAATATAATAAATTAAATTGAATGCCCGGTCAGGTCAACTGTATGCCCTTGACGATTGGTTAGGTTAAGTCGTGATATTTTCGTTACTTTTAACGAAGATATCATTTGGTAATTGAGGCTAGGGGGCCTGATCTTCAGGTGATCCACTATTTGTAAAATAATAATATTTTTTGTATTGTATAGTCTTGTGTAACTGTAATTTAAAGCACGTTTGTAACATTATACTTAACGGGACTTATTCTACAGGCTTCAGAATTGGGTGGTTTTGAGTCTTGACACCTTGCTGGTGGTACAACACTCTCCTGAATCAATTGGAACTCGTAAATTTTATTGTATGCTGTTCAAAAGCTACTGTTTACGTACCGTCCGTAAATTAGGTTACTTGATTTTTCTATTTTCGGAGTTTAGGCCTATTATTAGGTTAGTTTCTTATATAATTTAGTCGTTAAGGAATAAATTGGTTATTAGTTATAGTTGGTTATTCACCTTTCATTTTTGTCAAAATTCGTTTTTTTAGAGACGTAAACGTTTAGCGTAAACCGGTTAAAATAATTAGTAAGAACTTCCATCTGTACGAACCCAGAGTAAACAAGAAACTACAGTATAAGACTATAATAAATTAAAACATCTCATACTCACGCCATATTTGGTGAATGAGACTTGATGGTCGAAAAAGATATTAACGCTGTTATACGAATTTCATTATTTATCGGCTTTAAAAACTTGTGTAACAGATTTCGACTAAGACTCTTACGATAAAAGTTCCGAAGCCAAAAAGTTCCGAAGCCAAAAAGTTCCGAAGCCAAAAAGTTCCGAAGCCAAAAAGTTCCGAAGCCAAAAAGTTCCGAAGCCAAAAAGTTCCGAAGCCAAAAAGTTCCGAGGACAAATTGCTTTGAAAAATGTTCAGTTCTTTTCCAAATGTAACGTTTAAATCAGTACCTGAAATAATTCGGGATTCGTCGTAGCCAATGTAGCAACACCACTTTCAGTAGATCAGTGAAATTAAGCGACATTAAGGTCTGGGAAGTAATTGGATTGGGGGACGGTCCTCCGCGTTCAGATGATAGAACGACGTTAGATGATAAGAATCAATGACGAAGGCCAAAAACTGGCACAGAGCTTAGGCCAGCTAATGAAGGCTCATTGCGTTAACTCCTGAATTATTAACAGCATTATTAGGAATCGAACCCCGATTTCAGTGTCTTTACTTGGCTTGTAGCCACTGAGCTAAGCGACCGTTAGATGGTTTGGATCCCACGTAGTGCTTTAGATCCCCACCGTCACATGACCTTTGTTGTTAATGAAGGGGGTTAAATACCCCCCCCCCCCAATTATTATTATTATTTGTTGTTGGTTAATAAAGTGATAAAAATCACACCATTAGCATTACCACATAAAACAGTTTCATTTTAACTTAATGTACAGGGTGGGCAAAAAGTCTGAGCACCCCCCTCAAAACAAGATAGTACACTCTCTTACTTTGAGGGGGTACCCGGACTTTTTGCCCACCCTATACAAAGAAATTAAGTTATAATGACTTTTCTCCGCTTTTTTCACCTTAAATGTTTTTAGGAATGAAAGTGAAAATTTTTTGCGTATAAAATGACACGATAATAAATTGCTTAAAAAAAACAAATGTTTGCAAAGAAGCAAATGGCAAAACAAATATCCAAAACTCATTTCCTCACAGTGTGGGGGTGAGTGTGGCCCCCCAAGGGTCGCCTGAGTCCGAGCATTACCAGGGTGAATGACCGGCCCAACCCAACCTAGCTGTTAGTAGTCGGGAGCGAATCCAGAGCCTCACCGGCCATAATCTGACATCAAGATTACGCTACCGGGTGCCGTAGGAAGCAAATGGGGGGGGGGGAATGAAACTGGTTTACCTTCTTAAATTTAAGTTTAGCACACATTTGCTCCGTGGACTACGGGATACACAATATACAGGAATGATATTTTGGGAGCAGAATACTCTATTCTCGTATATTGGTCAGTAAACTGTATTAAACATTCGTTAAAAATTTGAACTAAATAATATTACTGCTTATATGAGACCCTCCGAGGAAGAAGCGGCTAAGTGCCAAAAGTAAGAAACGTGAGTAAGAAACGTGAGGAAGAAGCGGTTAAGCGCCAAAAGTAAGAAACGTCAGAAAAACGCAGTTAAAGTCGTACCAAATTTGAAACTTTTGAATTTTTGAAGATATTTTGTCGAAATATCTTTTAAAAAGTTCAAAAGTTTTGCCACTTTAAAATTTGGTACAACTTTAACTGCGTTTTCTGGCGTTTTTTTAATTTTGTCGTTTAGCCACTTCTTCCAAGGAGGACCTCATACAAGTTGTTGAGTATTCTCACTCACCCAACGTAACTCATCCGAATTTGTCCAATCTCATCTGGTCTCATAGAAACTAAAAACCTTTTTGCGCTGTTTCCACCTGACAGAATTCCTTGCAAACGACAATCTCAGCGATTCACTGTCACTTTGGGTTGCCAACTTTTAAAATTCACAAAACCTGGAGGATTAGGATGAGACCTTATCTTTTGTTGTGCGTCCAGACCGGTAGCAATTAAACAATACTATCTGAAGTAACTATTATGACTACTTACGAGGTAGTTAGTTGTGTATGCTGATTATTTGAAGACGCTTATTAGTTGCAATTGTGGTTGCTGAATGACTTCTTTATACTAAATATTATATGAAATAGAATTAAGAACGAAATTTTTCTATTTATTTTTAATATAAATTGACAAAAGGGGGCTTCATCCCCGGTTCTACTTTGAAACTAAAACCGGAGACTCGCAACGAAAAGCGGAGACTCCAGTCGAACACTGGAGAGTTGGCAACCCTTGAGTCACTCCAGATAAAAAGTGTTTACAGGTTAGGTTACGTTAGGTTACGTTACGTTAGGTTACGTTACGTTTGGTAATGTTGGGTTTAAATAAACTAATGGAACGATAACAAACAATGAACTGAATCGAACCTACGGAAGCATTTCATTTCGAGCGAAATCTGATCGCTGATCTTGTCTTTTGAAAGGAATTCAGTCAGGAAGGAATAGCACGAAAACTCTCGATTCCGATTCCGATGATGGTCAAAAAATTATTTTCAGGAATAAGAATTACCATCTACAACACAAATCCTTATGAAGGATATTCATTACACTCGGGTTACATTCGTGGTCAATGTCGTAACACAGCTTCCGGCGATCAACGAAGTAGGTAGTAGTTGGATAGTTGACGGTCCACTGCCTTTCAGATGATGTAGCCACCAGGGGTTAGGACCTCACGAAAAGCTGTAGGTCCCCACCGTCATATGACCTAGATATTACGAAGGAGGACAAATAACCACATAAAAAGTTACTATCCTTAAAGAAACCGTTTCTAACACACACACACACAGATATATTATATATATATATATATAATATATATATATATAATATAATATATATATATAAATATATAATATATATATAATATATATATATATATATATAATATATATATATATATATATA
>JAJOZX010011860.1:0-122500 GCA_023014485.1 Bathynomus jamesi | reverse complement strand
TTCTATATTTTCCTCTGCGGAGAAATGGGTGATTAGCATCGTGTATGTAGGCAAGTGATCTGTGATATTTAATATAATTATACTCGATGCAGTCAAGCGTGGATAGTAGCCAGATCTGATCTTGCAGAGTCGAGTTTCTAATGTCAATTTGAAGTCTATTTAGCTTTGTAATAGCTAATTTAAAACCACTTGCAGTCATGATGATGTGAAGGAAGCTCGTTTTATTATTTGAAGTTCTTTTGTGAGATCAATATTTAAATCTCATACAATGATTTTAGGTTAGAATTTTATCGTCATTTGTAATGAAAGTTGGGACGTTACCAGCTGCTGGTCAGTAGATGTCTAAAATTGAATATTGGATGTTATGAATATACATTTCAATTGAAAGTGTTTCTGAGAAATTGCTTATGCTTGTCAGTTTAACACAAAGGTACGGACACACATTTCATTACATTTTTAATGTTTAATATGGTTATGATTATAATGGATTTAGTTTCATAGCTTCGTTTAGATTACATGCATTAATAATAAAGGAATGAAAATACTAAACTGAGACGCCTATTTCGAGTCTAGGACCGCACATCTCAATAATCATACTTAAATGATGTCCTAAGGAGATACTTGATATTGATTTGGGCTACATCGTAAACGATGTACTCATTGTAGAGAAGAGAAGACGACTTAGCTTCAGAATTCTTCGCTGCTCCTAAAGGCACTTGGAGCCCATCTTTTAATTTAATAGTCTCTGCGACGTCGGGACAAGTTTTACCCAATCCTTTCGTGCTGTGTTTTCCAGCAGGAAGTTTTGTAATGTAATCTGCACCGGTTAACTCGTACCTATAAAATGAACAATCAAATTAAGAAAAAATAAATGTTATAATATTATATCAATAACTTTTACATAATTGGTTAGCTGAAATGGTCTTCCAAACCTACAACTATCAATTCCAAAATCAGAAATAAACTCACATGTCTCCCAGTGCAACGTCGCAAAGCATCAACAATCCGGTCGGGTTTGTTTTCGAGGTAAAGCAGTAATTGGCAGATTTAGATACCATATCAGCAAAGTAGACTCCCTTCCCAAACATGTAACCAGTTGCCGGTGCTTCTGGGGGAGCTATCCTCAAGCCCTATAAAACAGTGAGGAACAAGTTTTTTTTATTATTATTATCAGCTACATTTTCTGCCTCATTATGAATTTACTACGCATTTATTGATTAGAAAACCATAAATAGGCTTATGCAAAATATATTCTTGATCAACCTGAGACAAAATGCCAACGAAGTTAGTGAATCTCGATCCATGCCAAAGTAGTTGTCGATTATGCAGTTTTTTAAATGGCTTGAACCGTTTCTTTTCTCCTTCTCTCTCAATTTTGAACACCTGCGAACAAAGTTTTTTTCCTTGAGAAATAAACACTAAAGATCTATCAATACTGGTTCACACAAGGAATACACACTACAATATTGTAATAAAGCTTTCGCGGTATGCAGTAAACCTAATCCATAAAGTCTGAAGGGCAAAAAGGTAAATTCTGCTACGTCCACTGCTTAATTTTCAACCTACAACACCCGTGAAGTCTTTCGGCAGCGTTCAGCAGACTTATTAAAATTTAAGGGTTTCATGTATGTAGCAGACTTTCCCTTGTTTACCCTTACACTTGATGAAAGGGGAGGGGAGGGGGGGTCCAGTTTTCATTGTTTCCAATAATTTTGCTCAAATTGCAAAATGTACCTTCAATTAGACTAGCAGCGAGCGATTACAAGTAGAAAAAGCTTTCAAAATATGCAACAATTAGAATGGTATCACTCCCAAGTTAAGCTACTTTTCTAAAAGGTTTTGACAACGACGACGACAACCGGTGGAACAAATATTTCCATCAATAGATCAGTGGTTAAATATAAAATTAAAATTAATTCGGTGAAATACCTCGTCTATTTCCAGACTGTAATGAGAATGTGTCGACGCATGAGTATTTTTCACATAGGTATTTATCATCTCGAATTCTTCAGAGGATTTGTCAAGAACATCAATATCAGTCTTCAGTTTCTTATAACATTTATCGATGGGGTCTAATTCAGCACTTCCTTCATTTTCAGATTTGAGGAGATTGTACGCCAATTCAATCTCTCGCAAACTGTCAATCATTTCAATTTTATTCTAGGAATGAAAAAATTGAATTAATTAAATATTAACTAAATACGCAGAACCCTACCTTGTAAAGTAAATCACAAATGCAGGGAAACTTAAGGGCGAACAGGGAACACGCATTAACGTAGGGAATATCTTGAAATTATTGTATTTGAAAGAGAAGCATTACCTAACGAATTTAACCAATTTAAGTGCCCGAATGTTAATCTGAAGATCCTGGGCTCGAGTCTCGGCTCGGATTTTAAATTTCAATGATTAAAGTACTTCTCTGAGTCTTCCCTGGTAAGGGAGTGGTTAAAACGTTATAATTATTATTGTGAAGTAACTAAATTCAAGGTACTGCAGATTTGAGTATAATGAATAGATAATTAAGATATTTCTTGGAATTTACACAGATTTACTACAAAAACAACATCCCAAAAGGGTAAAACAGAATATAATAAACTACGAGTATATGAACTCACCTTAATCAGCTCTTCATTATTGAGTAATGGTGGATTTTTCATGCCAAAATCATGAGGAATAAGAGTGTAGAACCTGTTAGAGCAATCGAGCAAATGCGCGCCAATGGAAACAGAATCTGACGATTCCTTTTTTGGCTTTGCCGCAGCTTTTCTTTCATCCACCTTTTCAATCCATTTCATTGCTTCTGATAATACTTTGTACGCATTCTCTAGCTGTTTCTGACTCAATTTTCCGAGTGGCATCTTCTTTAAGTCAAGCTGTTCGGAAGCTAGTATTAGTGTGTTTCAACTACAGTGAGGGGTTTCATGGTTATTGTTGCAAAGGAAAAGAAGGAAAGAAGGAAAGAAGGAAAACGGATGGGGTCAATTTCTTTCAGTAATAAAAAATATTAAAATCAGCTTAAACCTAGTCTAATTTGGCTCAGTTCTAACAGAAACGTACCTAAAAGCTAACACAAACAAGGAACTTCTATCCTTACTTAAGCTCATAATTTTTACATTTCGAGGATAAGATGTGCTAGAAAGGAAAAAATTAGATGTAGGACATAGTATCTCTTTAGTCTCCCCTTACTCAGGTGGTAATAAAGAGATTGGGAGAACGGGACAAAATCAGTTGTATCAATATGGAGGCCAAAATTTGATTAAACCACAATGATCCCTTTATGGGACTAAAGAACTACCGACAAAATAAGTGCTCACTGCACTCGCATGAAACATAATTTACTACTGAACTGAAGTTTAAAACACACTTTTCTTATGTAGTTTAAATAAATGACAATAATTATTCATTCCAAGTTTCCTCTGGGCTTAGTCATACACAATTTCTTTTCAATTTATTTTTAAATAGATTCCCAATTGCTTTCTTTTTGGGCCGAACTGAATTGGATCAATCGGGTTTATAATACTGCGATGAGGCCTAAAAAGTAACGTGAAAAATTAATTTAATTTCTTGTCTCTTCAAATAAAGAATATTACAAAAACTAGTTTGAATTTTACCTCAAATTCTACCATTGTAGACTTCATGGAACCGACATCAAACAATAGAGAGATTAATTCTTGAATTGGAAGCTGAAGCTTGCTTTTAGATCCTTCCACTTTAATTTCCTTCATCGCGTCCCCTCCCTGAGAGAGATTAAATAAAAAAAAATTAACAGACGCTACCATATAATGTATTCTAAATATTAAACGCGATGCCGAATGTAAAATGCGGTCTTTCTTGACCTTGCGTTAACTTCTCGATGCAGATGAGAAAAAACAAAGCAATGAAACGGAGGGATAAGTGACCGCAATTTTCGTGACGCTATCCATATTAAAGTTGAATTTTCTTATCACAAAATGAATGATTGAATTTTGGTACTCACTTCTCCAAAATCTATATCCAGAGGATACCACATTCTAGGAACTTTCGGTTGTTCTTTGGCGGTGAACTTGTTCCCAGTTTTTTTTCATAAATATCATTGAAAGCCCGTAAAGCGTCCTGAAGATCTTGTTTCTCCTCAGTTTTCGAGTCTCCGACTGTTGTTCCAATGCGGCCCCAACGTCGATATATACTCCATCTACAAGGAAACGATTAGGAAACAAATTTCAAAGCATTTTTTGGGAGTCCATAAATATAAAGTTTGGCGAAGTAAACAAGCTGTCAATTCCCATGCCTAAGAATACTTCTAATCTGTTTAGACAGTTCTCTACGTCTCATAAATAAGGCGGCATAAAATTTAAGAAAAATTTTAAATTTATAAAAATATTAATCAAAACTTGCTCTTTATTTCTTTCGATATCGTAAAAATACATTGAAAAAAAAAGTCAATAAATATTTACAAATTTTATTCCACAATACAGTAAAAATTTAATGTACAAAACAATCAAATTTTCTTCGAGTACAACTTAATCTTTCAAGTTTTGACACTGATCAAGCACAACATTAGCAGAAGCAGGCAGAGTCTGAGCTGAGCTTATTTCATTTTAATTTTGTTTCAATTAATATTTTTTATTTTTTTATTATAATTTTTGTAATTAATTTATTTTACTTTGATTCGTTTTCACATCTGTGAAACAAACATTTTAACTCTTTCATCAAGCTCTCGGAACGTTTTTGCTCGTTAGCAAGTATGAATCACTTTAACATTAGCTAATACTCTCTAATACTTCATCTTTTAACTACCACCGACGTCTGCTATACCTTATCTTGCTCTGACGTAAGAGTTATTCTATATTTGGAATGAGCACTTCTGTACTGTCACATGGTAAAAAAACCCGTTCCAAACGAGTTCGTCCATGACGAATTGACCTTACTTCCTAAAATCTTAATTAGCATGTCATCTTACAGCGGAGCACCGACAATTCAGCGCAAGTCAGTACAGTTAAAAGTTTAGTTAAAAATAATAAAAATAAATCTCAATAAATAAGAGAGAGAAAAATTTGTATATTTATATATTTATATATATGCTAAATTGGGTCTGTATCGAAGGAGTGACATTTCAAAGGAGTGACATAAATACCGTAACGAAGGAGTGACAAATCGGAGATAAAATTCAAAGGAGTATAATTATTAAAATTTTATTTAAAAAAACAAAATTTGTTAGAATTGTTAAAATTAAGATTTTATTTCAAAAACTAGAAACCAAACCTAACCTAACCTAACAGTTGCAAGCCTCTCTTCCCTCTGGATTTGTTCTTTCTTCTTCTTTGTTGGTATTTTCGCGCTGAATTGTCGGGTCACGTCTTACAGCACTACATTTCCTTTTCATATAGTTCGCACATAATTCACGCGACCCTTCCCCCACCTACATACTGTATAAATTCTTCTCCCAATTCATACTCAAAATCCAAATGCGCCACCGGATGATTTCTTCTGGTCCAGCAATTATCTCACCCCTGAGTTAGCGAACTATAAGAATGCATTTCGAAATGCGGCATTCATTTGATTAGTTTATTCCTAAACTCTTATAACTTCTATAGGGAAGGGTTAATTAGCTACAACCCTATATAATTTGATTCCCTATTATTACCCTCTCTACGGTACAAATTCCAGCCCTCTCCGACCACTTCGTAACTTTCCATTGAATTCACCAAAAATGTTCCCTCTGCCAAGAGAACCCCTTTTGTGATCTTATTTCCCCTCAAAACAAAACTCTTTCAAATGATTCCAGTAGCACCCTCGTCCCCGCCAGTCGGGCGCCTTCAATCCTTAAAATTTTGCATAACCAACACTACATAACGTCATAGTCTACAGTAATTTATTTCAATTTCCACTGGTCGTCCCCAAGAAGTTCCGTTTCAACTCCTTCCAATCACAATTAAAATTAAAATTTATGTAATTTTTCACCCAGGTTTTGGAAGAGATTAATTTTTATTGGTACAAAGTCAAAGCCCCGCCTAACAAAGGTGATCCCTAAACCATATAAGATAAGGGAGCGTAATCTGTCGCGTTCTCTGCTCGAAATTGTTGCCTTAACCAAGCACGTACTAAGACATTTTTGTACATTCTTGCACTTCTTGACAGTACGTTCCTTATTACCATTTTCTGTTGAAACACTGTTACAGAAAATTCGCAGTTTTAAATATACCTATTAAGGAGTTTACAGATTAAGACATACTTTTATTAGACGCTTCGTACAAAGGAAATGTGAGGCGAAGTGAAAAGTGATACGATTGTTTGTTAGGAGGATGATAATGAGAATTTTAGGAAAGGAGAACCTTCAGTAACTTTGAAATTCGTTAAGTTTTTAATCGCTTTATAAAAGACGAGAGAGCATTGACTGTTTTTAATTCATTGGTAGATTATTTCATAATCCCACCACTAAAGTGTACGCATTTCTACTACAGGGTGTTCGAAAAGTCACGTCACCCCCTACAAAATGTACATATTGTAATACCAATTTTATTTTTGTGTGATTGAATTTATATGATTCAGTGACGTTTTTTTTTCTTTTCCAAGTATTAGAGTTGTGTGAACAATGGCAGACCAGTCCACTTACACTCTGGAGGAAAGGATAGTGATAAGCACATGGGCTCATGAAAGGTCACATACTGGCAAAACGATGCATGATATCCAGAATGATTTCAACACAAGATTCAATAAGGCTGCACCACCAAACAAGACGGTATTACGCTGGGAGAAAAAGCTGTTAAAACTGGCTCCATCAAGGACAGACCACGGTCGGAAGACCGTTCTCAACAGGGGATCCGCGAGTTGACGATTATATTCAGTAAAACAAATGCCCCCATCCCCGTCCACCATCCATCGACATTTGCAACAACTCGGGAAAGTGCCTACGTTACGAAAATGTGTGCCACATGAATTGTTAAGCGCCGTCCAGTGGGTTTGTGCCGGAGAACCAGCGACACCACAGCCAAAACCAAGTCTTCACCCTCAGAAGGTGTTGCTTAGTCTTTGGTGGGATGAAGGTGGTGTAATACACTTTGAAACCTTACCACACAACCAAACAATCACCGCTCAAGTCTACTGTCAACAACTGGATCGATTGAACACTGCACTAAAAGAAGACACACCTTTGGTTAATCGGAAAGGAATCGTGTTCCACCACGACAACGCACGTCCTCATACTGCAAAAATTGAGGAGCTTGGGTGGGAAAAACTTCCACACCCTCCATACCTTGCGCCTTCAGATTATCATCTCTTCAGGAGTCTGCAAAACTATCTTGACGAGAAACAGTATACTTCTTTAGATGACCTGCACACCAGTCTTTGTACGTTTTTTGCCTCAAAACCGCCTGAATTTTATAAACATGGCATTGAAAAGCTTATAGGACGTTGGCAGAATGTCATTGATTCCGATGGAAAATCTAATATACTATTTCAGAAATGAAGCCATATATATATATACACACACACACACAGTATGTATGTATATATATATATATATATATATATATATATATATATATATATATGTTAAACACAGACCGTGCATGGAACAAGGAACTCTTCTGGGAAAATTAAATCCACTATAGTCCGAATAAGTAACGGTAAATGACAAATACCATAGTTTTTCTTTTCATGTGTATATATATATATATATATTAGTGATGTAGCGGATGTCATTTTTTTCACATCCGCGGATGCGGATGTTTGATTTCAACATCCACGGATGCGGATGTCTACATTTTCGTTATTTTTTAGGATATATTCGAGATTTGTTGTGTTTAACGTATATAATAAGTTATTATATAGAGAGAGCTGTAGCTATAATGTAGTATAATTGATTAATTGTACAATAATTGCTGTACTTTTCCCTGAACATATAAAATAATAGCAAGCATCTAACTAATATAGAAATCAATTAGTGAATTCGTCTGCAAATAAATTCGTTATATTTTGTGGAGTTTCAGCCACAATTAGAAACCATAATTGTGTTACCCGACCTCTTTCCCCAACCTCCACCCTTATAGAAAGAGATCTTTAATTAGCTTGATAACTATTTATATTAAGTTTAAAGTTTTATTAGGCATATTTATAAATGAGTAATTAAAATATAGTAAACTAAGATGTTCATCGTTTAATATTCAAACTTAATTATAGGAAGGTTATGCTTAAGGAACATTAATTTTTCTGCCTTTTCTGCTGCCAGTCTGTTTCTCTTTTCATCATATATTAATCCAGCACTGCTAAATAATCTCTCGCTTGGCACGCTTGTTGGAGGACGTGCTAAATGTTTCCTTGCAAGTTTACTCAAGTATGGATAGATATTCTGCGTATTTTTCCACCAACTAATAGGATTGTCACGTGCAGCCAGGCGTTTTTCTTGGTGATAGCTCTCGATCATTTTTACTACATCTTTTGACATCGCGTAGGTCTCGTCATTGCTGCTTGACTCAAGAAACTGAGAGAGAGATTCTGTGATAGATTTGCTTGTTGAAGGTGTTGGTTCTGTCACTGAAACTTTTATTCTTTTGGTGGGTGGCGAAGCGACAGATTCAAGAGATTGAAGCTCTTCAACTGCTTTGCCAAGTGATGATTTAACTCGTTCTAATGTACTAGGTGAAAATAACTTAGCTTTGTAATGTGGGTCTAAGTAGGTTGCAAGAGAGTAACTTCATACAAGAACAGCCTCTCGTCTTGTCGCTTGCATCACTTTTGCGCACAATGAACTAGTTCTATTAATATAGTAGAATTTGATAATTTCCGCTTATTAATGACGTTTTATCTCAACGGTCCACATCCGCACGACATCCGCAGCCCAAAGTGCGGATGCGGATGCGAGAAAATGTGCGGATGTTCCGCGGATGCAGATGCGGATGTGACCTACATCACTAATATATATATATATATATATATATATATATGTAAGTTTTTTGCGCACACCTACAGGTCGCTACAATTGGTGTAGAACAATGCGGTTTTCACCATTCGATGCGTCTTTTTATTGTGCAGTGCCCATGCTAAAAAAAAAAAAAATTCCTTAACATAATTCCTTCCCCCTTTTAGGGGTACAGTTCTTCCCATGCCTGTACACGTATTTTTTTAATTTTTCATTTTTAATCATAATTTTGGCAAAAAACTAAAAACAAACATGCATTTTTAAAATTCAACGATTTTTATACAAAATATTTTGATGTTATAATTTTAACATTTTTCGATTCACAAAAGATTTCTTTATCGATTCAATACAAAAAAATACATAATTAAAACGGGCAATTTAAATAAACACGAGTTTAAAGTTAAACGAGCCACACTCGAAATTATTTACCATGACTTTTGTGCGTTTTATTACTGTGGCTTTTGTACAAATAATTTTACGTATACACAAACAATTTGATAGGATATTGATCTATCATTATTTTTTAGTCGTCATAGAAATACGTTAATTAAGTTATCTGATTATGTTGAAGATCATTTTTAGGAAATTATTTATTTCCCCCATCTTTAAAATATTACAAAATCTCTATTAGGTATCCTACTATCATTATGCCTGTCGCTGTAAGAAAGAAAATAGCAATTATTTTCCATTTTATGAAAATTTCGGACCCCCTAGGCCTACAAAACCAATTTTCCCTTTTTTTTTTATCAAAAATTGTTGATTTTCGGAAGTCTTTCGGTTATAAATTTGTACCAGCCTATTGTTTATCTATAATAATAATAAAAAGACGCGTGTGTGTGTTCCAGCCATCAGCCATAACTCCAAAATGGAAGCAGTTACAAACATGAAACTTCACACACACACACATTGATTAGGTCCCGAGGTTGTGCACGTGGGTGTTAATAAATTAAATAATTAATTTTAAAGCATTAAATGACGCCATCAAGATCATTACGAAACCTATGGTAAAATTATTGAATACCCGGTTAGGTTCACTGAATGCAAGGTTAAGTCGTCTGTACGCCCTTGACGATTGGTTAGGTTAAGTCGTGATATTTTCGTTGGCTTTAACGAAAATATCATGACAACCTAACCAATCGTCAAGGGTGTACAATTAACCTAACCGGGCATTCAATTAATCTAATCGGGCATTCAGTTGACCTAACTGGTCATTTAATTAACCTAATCGGGCATCATTATATTATTATTATAACTAGTACAGTTCCCGTCGCTTCGCTGACGGTTAGACAGGCTAAACTACAAAAAAAGAACGCAGCCGTGAAAATTTTGAGCTTCACATTGTGTCAACATTTCTGAATCTGGTATCTCCCAAAACCTCCTCACCCCCATTTGTCAACATTTCTGAATCTGGTATCTCCCAAAACCTCCTCACCCCCATTCATGCAACTTGGGGGCTAACCCCCTCCCCCATTGCTAAACTACAGAAAAGAACAGTCATGAAAATCTTGAGCTTCACATTGCCGCCCGTAATACAATTTCTGAATTTTTTTTTTTCTCAATTTTTTCTCAATTTCTGAGTGTCCGCAGAAAAAAATTTTACGTTTCTGAACCGATTTCGACCAAACTTCGTATGGTGGATGGGGGTGATGAGTAATGAACGAAAATGTGTGACCAGCCCGCCCCCCCACCAATTACTGGGCCCGAGGGCCCCCAGCACCGCGATAAAACTATAGAAAAGAACGCAGCAACGAAAAACTTGAGCTTCACATTGTGTCAATATTTGTGAAACAAGATTTTCATGACGTTTTATTGACCAAATAATTGAACCCCCAGTAATTAGGGGCCTGCGACCCCCAATTACTGTCGGTTCAATTATTTGGTCAATAAAACTATAGAAAAGAACGCAGTCATGAAAATCTTGAGCTTCACATCCGAGTTCATCGTATCAAGATTTGTGAAGTTTTAAATTTTTATGGCTGCGTTCTTTTCTGTAGTTTTATTGACCGAATAATTGGTTCGCCAGTAATTGGAGGGCCACAGGCACCCCAATTACTGAGGCCCAAGGTGAGAGGAATAGGAACGATATCCAGATAAAGGGCTATTGATGTTCAAAATAAAATACGCCGTAGGCCCACAATTCGGTTTGGGTCGAAGGTCCAAGCACCGCAGATCTAGCAAAATCGGCGCGTAGCGCCGATCTTTTGCTAGTATATACTACATTAAAAAGTTTCAGTTGAGTTTTTTTTGTCCTTCAAATTCCAATCTAAAAAACGACATTACTTATGGGATGACCTGATATTTCTACGGCTCCACCTGGTGAGGAATTTTTTTTTGAAGATCCACAACATAAGGATATACTTAGCCATAAAATATTACCATATTTAGATGAGAGCCCCATAAAAACAGGTAAATATCTTTAAATATTTAAAGATATTTACCTGTTTTTATGGGGCTCTCATCTAAATATGGTAATATTTTATCGCTAAGTATATCCTTATTATGCTATGGATCTACCAAAAAAAATTTCCTCAACATGTGGAGCCGTAGAAATATTTGTAGACGAGCTACTACTGCGCTCAAAGGATTCTTCATTTGCTGGTAAAGGACACAGTTCTTGTAGCGGTACAGCCTCTTCTGCTGGTGCTGGTACAGATTCCAGTATTTCAGGTTGACTTCTTAAGGTGTAGCAATTGCTACACAATAGCTGATCCTTTTGAAGAACTCCATAATTTACAGAAGCCATAAGTTCTAACTTTTTTATTATTGAAAATTCTTTTTCTGTTTTTTTAAAGGATCACAACAATATAATTTCTTATTTTTTGGCATTTCTTTAAGTTATTTAGGTAGATATTTAGGTACAGCTGTATCTTTCAATATATAGTTATTAAAATCTGAAAATAGAAAAACAAAATAAAAAATGAAGAAAGCCAGCATTAATAAAATTAAGTTTTAAGCTATATAATGGCCTATACACTAACTTTTTATTGCTGATTATGGTAGATCTTTGCTCGGGCAACATTTTTTCTTCAATAAATTTTTTACAAAAAGTGACCCCTTCAATGTCAAATCCTGATTTTTTTTTTTTTTCAAAATTAAGCGGGTTTTTTATTAAATTATCCAAATGAAAGTACCATTTTTGGAAACGAGCTCATTCCGCTTCCATCCATATAAAGTTTAAGCTACGACAATTAGAAGCCGAGATATAGGGATTTAAAAATTCTTAGGTCACGATTTGGCCAAAATTTGACCTGACCCTAAATTTTGACCTATTTGACCGATTTTAAAAAAAATTTGGAAATTTGTTTTTTTCACTAAAAAACGCCCCCAGACCAAGTTCTATGCAAATTGAAGACATGATCGTGTTGTTTATCTGTCTATATAACCTGGATTTACCCATCTCAAGAGCTGAAATTTCTCGGTGTTAAAGGTCATATTGTCTTCTGACCACTTCATTTACATCGATGATTTTTCTGCTGATCTTTATATCGTCCGCGAAGGATGTTACTATCCTGTTGCTATTTACTCTACTGTCTAGTGACGGACGGACGCGCGCGCGCGCACGCACGCACGCACGCACACACGTGTGCGTACCAAAGTAACTTGTCGGAAATCTAAACTTCAACAACTATTCTAGAAAGAATATAATCCCTGGTAGCAAACGTAAAACATGCTAGCAACAAATGAAGGGACAGATCTCACGAATGAGGCACCACCTAGAGGTCTATCAAAGAAAATTAGCCAAAGGAAATACTATCAATAAAATTTTAAGAACCCTGTATTTCAGAATTTTTTAGTATACGAGGATGAAGATAACCAAAAAGAGGTTAGAGTGACAGCAGTGACGAAAATAAAGAAAACCAAAACGCTTCACTTTCGTGGTTTTACTAAAACTTGTAAAATTTATATTGAAAACAATTGACAAAGAAAAGCTTGATTTACGAAAGGGTAAATAGTGACTAAATACATATACAGTAAAGCAATCTTAGTTCATAAAGACGGTCTCCATACTTCTATGCTATACAGTATACACCTCCCACGAGATCTCGCGTAGTAAACAGTATTTTGAATGTGGTACACGATTGAGAAATTGGTAATTGCGAGTCAATATTAAAAGGAAAAATGGTAAGTATGAATTTAGATGCACGGAGCAATATACACAATGAGCATGTTATCTGAATATCTGTTAATACTGAAAACTTGCTTATTAAAAGGCAGTTGACACATCTGGGCACCCTCACATTATTTGACAAACTTAGCAAAAGATAAAATCAAAGATATTGAATTATGGAATCAAAATTTGGTAACTGACAAAGCTGCAAATATGAGGGGGGTGCGTAAACCAGCTGAAAAATGATGGGGACAAATATCTTAACAGCACATATGGCAAACCCGTTGGCATACGATTTAAATATACCAAACATCATATTTCACATTGTTCAGATTTAACTGTCAGAAATAACAATCTTCCAACTGCAAAGAAGCTGGAAGGGTAGAAGCTAAAACTACCAGCAGAAACACGATGAAACACATTTGCAACATCCCCAGAAACGTATCTACAACATTGGCATATTTTAATCAGTTTGTCACAAACACACCCAGGTTATAGATCTGATTTGAAGAAACGTGATCGACATTAAGCTGAAACAAAATAGAGGAATTACTAAATATTTTTAAACCAATTGCGAGAGCGCGCGCTAGACAAGTTCAAGTTGCAAATAGACAGTACAAAAATAAGTAAAGCAGAAGAAATCTGGAAACAATTGAAGTCAGTAACAATGCCTTCCAACAAATCATTCTAACTTAGTAAACCAGATATATGAAAAAGCGATTTATGACGTTCAATTCTTTTGCCAACATTGTCCCACTTGAAACGAAGGGCACCCACTTTTGACAAATCATATGTTCAGCAAGAATACACTTACAAATGTGATTCCAGGAAACTTGTGGAAATTGCTACAAAGCAGTGGATGAGGTCATTAGCTGAATGGAAGCATTTTTTACAGCAACTACATAAACTGCAGGAGCAGAAAGGATTTTCTCTTCATTTGGGTTAGCACACTCTAAGGTCAGAAACAGGTTTGGTGTGCATAAAACAGGAAAACTTGTGTTCCTGTATAAAATATTAACCAAAGAATCAATACGGTACCAAAGATGACAAAGTTTGATAAGCTTTAGGTATAGTAGTTTAAAAAACAAAGTAAATGAGAAATATTTTATTTCTGAAATTACGTTTAAGTTTTTGTTGCGATATAATATGGTAAGGCATTTAGTATAATATTTTAGTTTTTGTTTTACTACCCAAAGAGAAATTATTTTTCTAGATTCTGTCTGGTCATACTAAAGTTAAGTCTGTGGCGAAGCCAAGCCAGGCCAGGTTCTCCACATCAAACTATTTAATAGGTTGTAATTACAGTACTATATATTAGGAATAGTAGCTTAAACTGCTTATCTTTTCTTTGTTTTTACTCTATTTTGTTTTAAAAGTTATTCTTACATAATTTTATAAACAAAGGAAAGAATTTTTTTTTTTTTAAGAAATTCATTTTGCCCACCTGTCCAGTAGCTATAGCAAGTCTAATAAATGAAGTCATAATGAGAAAAAAATTAACTTTTTCACCCGGGGTCTGGTCCCTCCTAATTTTTTGGTTGGGACACAAAAAGTGGTATTGCATTATTATTATTTCCTAACCATTCCCCTGAAACAAAAAGGGTAGAATCGAGTGGTGTACAGATTCCAAAAATTTAGCCGATGCCGATACCAAAGCCGATTCTCTGCCTAGATTTTAAAAAATCAATTCCCTTCATAAATTTTACTAATCTAATGTGAAAACTTTCAATCTTCATATTTTTATACTTCAAATTTGTTTAAATGCTTTTCCTCAGCTCACCACAATACTACAGCACCAGAATTTGTTACTTGTATACCACCGCTAAAATGTTAAATAGTTTTATTATTCAATAAAATGATAGTTTTAGTTTCATAAATTGAATACTAATATTTAAAATAACTTTCTCCTTATGTTGAATGTACTGTATTTTCTTTCTTCAATAACGTAAACAGCAAAACTTTTCATTAAAATTTAGTCCCTGATGGCCAATTTGAATAAAAATTGGATATACAATTTGGGTTTATAAAATTATTAAACTTAAAGTCAACATAATAAGATGGTTTAAAATATAAATTATAAAGTACAAATTAATATAGAATTATCGTTAATATAGAGTAGATTATAGTAGTTTATAACATTTAGAGATTAGCTAGTTAGAGAAAATGTAAATTTATGGGTAACTTAACTTATTAAGCTTTGCCTCTTTTCGTGAATGCAAAGTATTTTTATATAATTACATTTTGAAATCAGTATAAATCATCATCAGTGTTTTTTTGGCATGTTCAATTTTCTATAAATATAGATTTTGTTTTACAATGAAAATTTTAAAATTTCAAAGAATCGGCAAGAGAATGGTCTAAATTTGGCCGATGCTGTTGCCCAAACTATGGCCGATTCTGCCGATACCGATTAATTGGTACACCACTAGTAGAATCATTCACAAATTTATCATAAGGTTAAAAGGATTGAAACTTACGATCGTTTGTCATCCGCCTCCAAAACTTGAAGTTTGTAGTAAGAATTTAATCCTTTGGCAAGATCAACTAACCCTAAAACGACACTGTAGATCTTTCCACTTTGCTGAAAAATAAATTGAAACTCCAGATTCCACGTGCAAGATCATTTGATAATGAATACAATATAATCACATTTCATACACTCATAGAAGACGACATACTGTTGGTAACCCAACCACAGCTTATGGTGGACAATAATGCGGACAGCACTAAATGGGGGTTTGCCCTATACAGCCAGCCACTGCAGGAGCGGTAGGGTTAAGTCAAAATCTGAATTAGTGCCATCTGCATTATTCAGGGTTGGCAAAAACCCAGGGTTGTTTACCCGTATTTTTTTTTTTTTTCTGGGGGAGGGTGGGTGGGGGACCCCAATTTATCACTAACATTCTCAAGCCGTTTTTTCTTGGAGAATTTATCATTTTAAATATATCATTTACACTTCATTCAACATTTTCAGTAAAAAGTAAAGGGTTCAGTGCTTTATCTTGGTCTTTGTAGAGCGAGTGAGTTTTTAGGTAGGCAAATCCGAATCTGGATTCAAAGGGTTTCTACTTTCAAATATTTAAAATTATGAAGCTGACACGGCGACGGGACCCAATTACCTTATACCCGATTCACACTGCACGTTTGTCACTCATGACGAGTGCGTGTTCATTACAGCCACTTTTTAACAAAATAATGTGCGCAAAGTATGTGTGTCGTAAGACAACTTTGCCAATTTGAATTTATGATTTTAAGAAAGCTCAAAGTCGTGCATCAATTTATTACAAAGACTATACCTAACCATCTATTGTAGCCTGTGAAGTCGTAATTTCTTTGAAATTATGACCACTAGCAGCATATTAGGCTGGGTGTGCTGGGATTAAGCGGGGACTTCGATATACATGGACTCGACACGCGATTTTAGGGTGGGCCAGAGGAGGCCTAGGGTTCAAAATTGAAAGATTGCAAATAAGTTAAAAAATGTGTTATAATGGACTCCTACCATGTTTTTAACCATACCTAAGAGCAAAAAACAACATTCTAGCCACTCAACATTGCTTAAGAGGGGGGGAGGGATCGAAGTCCCCAGACACACCTATGTCAATATTATTATTTTGAACTATATTGCAAAAATGGAACATTTTAACAAAAAACAATTTAAGATGACTAATTTTAATAAAAAATGCAACTTACATTTGTAATTTACATTTTATGAGATTGCAATTTAGTAATCTTTATTACACTTGGTGATTGTTTATCATCCTTAGTAGCTGGCTTTCTTTTCCGTTCTCCATGAATTTGGCTGTTCACTTCACTAACATAATTTTTTGCACCAATATTAAATATTGTTTGGGAAACTTTTTCAACACACTTTTTGAAGTTATGACCATTGTCACATTTAATATTACATAATGTTTCTGTGTTTTCATTTTCTGCCATCTTTTCAACAAAAATTTTAACAAAAACTGCTCTAGGATTTTCGAATCCTAAGATTTGTGATCTCAAAGAATTATCTTTGAAGATGAGCAGATAAAGCTCATAGGCATAAACTGCTGTTACAAACACTATGTCAGAAGGATTACATAAACCACCACGGTTTATTGCATTCAAGAAACTTTTTTTTTAGTTGTATCACTTTCATTCACTACTCCTGTTGGAATCTCAATATTTACTGTAGGAACTGTGTCATCTTTGACATGAAGTTGACAGGAAGAAGAGCATTTTGTGTCTTTTTGATTGATAAAAATAGAATTATAGATATAAAATAGAATTCCATTGTGGTCAGGTGAAACACTTTCTAATTCAATTTGAAACTCAATGCTTTCAAGAAGTACCATAGCATCAGTACCTATTTGCTGTTCCTTAGCACAATTGCTCCCTTCAAACATCTTTTATTTCTGACATACTGAATTTGGAGAATTTTATTAAACTTTTGAGTCTTTGTTTTTTCCAGCTCAAGGAATTGTCTTACGCTGGCATAATAATTGCACCATTTAGTTGTCGGTACCAACCAAAACGTCTTTCAATGCAATCTGAATACACATAAATACACAATACAATATAAATACACATACACAACACACACACGTTAAACATATATCGATATGTTTATGTACCATAATTAGACATGTTTTACTCATTTTTGCAAAGTATTCACATTTTGGGCCAAACGAGGCTAGGCCTTCTCTGGCCCGCCACTCTGAGCCAAAGTGTCTGCGTGCGCAGTCCATATATATATATATCGAAGTCCCCGGATTAAGGCTAGCCTAGGCCTAATTATAAAACTTTAATTAATGGCACATATACAAGTAGTATGACTATGTCCAGAGTAGATTTTTTTACAATGTAAGTTGGATTGTTATTAAAGTATTTTCGCTAAACCTTACTTTACCCACAGCAACATTTCTGTTTAATATATCTTGAAGTAACTTAAGAGGTATTTAGAGAAGTGCAAAAAATATACAAAAACTGCCCGTATTAAATATTTTCTTCAGTAAAAAAAATATGAAAAAATCATAGGAAATTTATTTTAAGTTAAATTTACAATAGTAGTACATTAGAACTGAAACAAATGTTCAAATTGATGTCTTGTTTTGGGACTTTTTTTTTGCAGGTAGAATAACACGCAATAGCTAATATGAAAGCGAGTTACACTCGTAAGGAAAAGGCGGAGGATACAAGGATCCACACCATTATCTATACTCTATAGACAGTAATAATAATAATTGTTAAGTGGAGTTAAAATAATTAACTCTACTTAGAATTGAGTTGTGAGTAAGTAGCAAGTACATATTTTTAAAGTGGTTCATGTACAAATTAACATTTTTAGCTCGTATTCCATTGAACTGACACTATCAACAGAATAAAAGTTTTTATTGCAACTCTGTCTTTAGTGCGCCTAATGATCTAATCATCTAAGTTAACCCATTAACCTACAATGTGTAGTACCTTGTAAACATGGAAATTGTCAGCCAATCCCGAGTCCGGATCAATATAGCCTCCATCTTTTAATGTTATTTTCATTGTCTCTGGCAAGTTGGTTTCATATTTTGATCCTTAAAAATTAAGTAATTAGATTTTAAAATTCAGTATATGAATTATGGATGCAAAAATAAAATGCAACAAAAGTATGCGTTAAAATGTTTGCAACATTATAAAATCAATCTTCCTATACAACAAGGTGTTTGCTTCGTATCTGTCCATGGTGATAGTTTTTCAGCATGGTCATCAGAAAGCATTTAATCTATGACTTCTCAGTGGCAATGAAGACTTTCTTGGTCAACAAAGCGTATCAAAAAGTCAATAATGCTTCAAATGAACCCTTGAAGGCTATTCAACATTTACCCTGTTTGAAGTTAATCGCATAATGGTTTTCAATATATCCAATTTCTGTAACTGTGATACAGTTTAGGAGTTTTCGTCATTTATGAAATAGTGGTGATAGCCGAGTTTCTTTCAAATTCCAAACCATCATCACTACACAGTATAAGAGACCCCCAATGAATAAACTATTTCTAAAATATATTTCATAACACTATATCTGAAAACTACGTTTTGAAAAACTTACCAGCTTGCTTTCTAGATTTAAAAGACGACTTCAACTTCTTCAATTTTGACAGTCTTTCTTCCACCTACCAGTAAAGAAATGAAATACATAAATAAATATACCTTGGCAACCTTTCAGGTGTATAGAGCGATAATTCTTCCTCCACCACTACACCAGTCATATTCCGTATTTCCTTGGGCAGCTGGTTGAATAGTCTTGGCTCTCTGACAATGAAGCTATTTAACTTCAGTTGAGGGTGCTCCCTGTCTTAGCCTTTAGTTTGGGAACACGACACATTTTTCTTTCTTACTTTCCACTGTTATTTGGGGATTATACTGTATATATATATACATACATGTTGACTGTAAAGTTCAGTAAGCAATCTATGGCATGTAGGAGTTCGTATGAGTAACTGCAACTACCCCGAGGTTGACCTTTTATGGCTTCCGATGTGAGCTTACGAAATGTTTACATATTCCTCTATATGCAGTCCTTCCCAAGAGACTGAAGGGAATGATGTAAATCCAATTAATATCGGGGAGAGGGGGTGGGGGGAAAATACGCCACTCCAAGTCCTGACATCAGGCCTGATATTGGTGGCACTCCTGTCGCAAGGGAGTGAGCTGAAGGGCCAGCTTGCAACAGTATCGGGCAAGGGGGATCGACACAACGTCTTTGCGCCCAGCATGATCGAGGGTGAAAGCTTTGACACTCCTCTGCAGTACTTGGAAGGGACCTTCGTATCGGTTTTGGAAATGAGGGCGGATGGTGTCTTCTTGACGAAGATGTGGGTGCAGGAGGTCAAATCAGCAGGGACGTACAACGATTGCTGGGATGGCCGGGAAACTGGCCGAATTTCAGGCATAGCCGTTCGTAATTAGTCGGTGCAAGCGCTTCCATCCACCGAAGGGTGTGGTCCTGACAAAGTGAAAAACTCGGGGGAGCCGCAATGAGGTGCAGTCCAAGAGTTCAGCCGGAGCGAATTAAAGGTCGGCCATGAACGCTGCACATATTTCAAGGAGGAAGAGAGGAAGGGCACCAGTCCAATGTAAACCAGAAGTGACCATCCGCAGGACGCTTTCAGGTGGCGGTGAAGCCGTTCAATAAGGCCATTGGCCTATATGCTGTGGTTCGAATCCGGGAGCAATCTAAAAGACGTCGGATTCCTCCACAGGGCGGATTCGAACTGACAACCATGATTTGTGTGGTAATGGTGAAGAGCGCGCCGAAGCGGTAGACCCAACCGCTGACGAAGGCGCGGGCGGCAGTCGGCTATGATGTCTCGTATGGAAATCGCCTCAGGCCAACGCATGAAGCGGTCGATGCATGGCAGGGTCAGTGATTAGTAAATATGGCGAATTCTCGTCCTTCAAGATAATGTCGAAAATGTTTGACCATAAGATAAACCACAAGCAATTTGCGACCAAAGGCACTATAACCTAGCCTCAGCTGGTTTGAATGCACCAGAAAAAGAGGCCAAAAGTTGCCAATCGTCACCGTTAAAACAACTGCTGACAGTGTCTTTCAAACAACTCTTACTGCACTTGCCAAACTTCATTTTTACATTATTGCAAAGTCTGCAGTTTACTACTACTAACCTTGACAGCAACCAACAATTTTTAAAACTAAAATAATATCCAACGATTACACTTTTAAACAATTTTTGCTTAAATCAATCTCATAAGACCATGCCTGTTTTAAATTTTGTTATTTGACTTTCGGGATACCCATTTACATACATAAAACTTATTAATCCTCTAAAAGAAATTTCATGCCATTAACAAGTAAATGTGAATATTAGCTATGAATGACTTACATTTCCCCATAGAGCAATATTCTTCTTCTTAATCATCAGTATCGCATCCTCTCCTTGCTCCATTTCAGTGAGAAAATCCTCTGGCACACATTCTATATCCAACTCCTTGGCAGTCATAATATTCTTGTTTGTTCCTCCAACCATATCTGAAAAACGCTTTTCTCCTCTAATTCCATACTTAAACAAAGGTACAAACTTATAATTATTCTTAACTGAAAAAACATTCATTTTATGAAGCCTGAAGAATAAGAAAACTGAAAAAGGTCATTCTTTTTGAGTAACGTGACAAAATGACTAGTAACAAAACTCATAAACCAGTCAGCATTAAGTAACTTTACCTTCACACACATTTCTCAGCTTTTCAATAACCAATTCACAACTACAAAAACTTTGAAAAAAGTAAATTAAAAACTACGTAATAGCAAAACTTTCTGCTCTTAAATTTGAAGATTTGTAATCAACGAAATAATCCTTTGTAAAACAAAATTGATATCGAACACATCAATGCCCCTCTTCTACAGGATGTTCACAAAGTCACACTACACTTGGCCAGCGCTAAATAACGATAATATGGTAATGGACTGAAATTTATTTCCCAACTGTAGTGCGACTTTTTGAGCACCCTGTATTTGTGACCATGGCCTTTGGCTCAAGAACCCGAGTCTTACTCGCGACACATTGTCTTGTGATAATCCGTGTGTGTGTGTGTGTGTCCATAAATTTATGAAGAGCAGCTCAATAGTAATGGCATGGACCTACATTTGTGACGTTGACCTTTGATGCGGGGACCTGATTTTTGCTCATGACATCATCTATTCACTATCCAGATGTGCGTGGTTTTATTCATTTAGGGTGATGAGTTCAAAGGTTATAGCCCAGACACGAAAAGGCACCAGATGACAGTTGACCTTTGATGCAGGAGCCCGATTTTTGCTCGACACATCGTGTATGTGGGGAGGGGGTTCATCTATTTATGCTAAGCAATTCAAAAGTTATGGCCCAGGCATGAAAGTGCGACGAAGAGATGAACAGACAAGTGCAATCCAGTATGGCCCTTCCCAACTTATTTGGTCAGGAACATAGGAAGCCAGGAGGCTGGTTTCCGCTCAGTGTGAGGGTGCGCGCGCTCCAAGGGTCACCTTTAGCCAGAGCAATGATAGGGTAAGCGGCCAATTCAATTCAATTCAATTCAACTCAGGAGCCAGCAGGTGGAAATGAACTCGAGCCTCACCAGCCAGAGTCCACCACCTTAACCCTTTAAGGACTGAAGATGTCAATTGCTAACGTTTCAAATACACGCATTCATAACTTAACCCTACAAAAAGTTCAGGGCTGAAAGGGTTAAGCACTGAGCTACAAGGCACTCATTAATCCTTTGTACTATCTCCAAATCAAATAGTTAGGATAAATGAAACAGACATTCATATGTAAAGTTGCCATATAACAGAGCGAGAAACAGAAAGGGTATACTATACAACACGATTAGTAATTAAAGTATTAGTATTCATTAATTTCTACTGATGCAGAACAATCTTTTAATTGGAATAATTCACTCGGAAGCAAGAAACTGTTTAGGAAACAAAAAGGAATCTAAGTTGGTCTTTTTATCCAGTTTGAACCAAAATCTGTAAAACAAGACTGAAATGAATACTTTCTATTCTTACAGTTAGGTGGGGTCAAGTGTGGATACCTCCAGAAACATCCCCATTGAAGAGGAGCCAATAGTGAAATAATGCGATACTGAAATGTCTTAGCTTCTTCTCTACTTCATTATTTCAATTTTCCTTCTTTAGATTTACTTACCTGAAGGCTCCATTATACGCAAAGTGAATGGAAAAAATTAAGAAAAAACTCACCACTAGTTTAAACCTGCATAAAAGTAATCACCTGCCGTTGTAAGAATGGCTGCTGTCGTTACTGCAATCTTAGAAGAAACTACTCCTCCTAAAGATTGTATTTTCTCTTTTATTGCTTTCTTAGTTTTCACAAATTTAGTGCCAAGAATAATGAAAGTCAAGTCTTGTAAAGGTTTCAATTCGTCTTTTTCTTCACTGTAAACAGAAGATCAATTTTAAAAAGAATTGGATTTCTAATCCTTAAATGGGTTGCAATAACTACAGAATTAAATACTTTAAGGATTTCAATCATATTCTGATTCAAAACTGAAAATCTCCAAATTAAAGTTAAGCTGCATCTGTGACTATTAGTGTGATCAGTTTGACAAACAGGGAGAAGACTGAAGTGTATAGCTAGGAGGGAGAGCAACAGCAGCAGCATATTCGTTAATTGTACGATAGAATACTACAACTGCAGAGCAAGTGAAAATAAGGTAACTCAGTTTTCACTCCAAAACCCAAAAACCACCTGTCTCCAATAGAAAGTACAGTGGCCTTTAGATTGGCTACGGGTATACTTAACCCTAGAATGCATAACCTGGGCCTCTGAGGCCCACCAGGTGTTATATTTATCCGGGTTAAGAGTAATTGACACAAATAAAGACTTAATGAAAACTATAAGCTTTACGCAAGAATGACCATCCAAAAAGTATTTAACAGCAAAGATGGATGCATAGTAGTTGCAATGGGCACAAAAGTACAAAAACTTTATTGTTGGCGACTGGAAGCGTGTGTCGGAAAGGTACATTTCTTTCTTGGAAAATGCCATGAAATGTTTGTGGTTCATTTTCAGAAATGATCAAAAATATTCCAACCATTCGCAATTACCTGAAGAATATAATTCATGTTACCTACTAACTTTAAGCTATTATAAAATACTAGAACTAGACACTCGCTTTACAAATTACAAGATATTACAGCTATGGATAGCTTCGCATGTTCACGGGTGTCACGTTCATTATCCATTGTTGTTTTTTGTTTTCTAGAGGCATGTTAGAATAAGAGTTAATTTATCTCTGGTAACTTTTAGTGACAAGTCATTGGATCAATGAAAGAAAGCCACCCTCAGCCTTCTTTAGTTAGCTTTATGAGGCTAACTAACGAAAATATCAGAGTGGGGAGTCGGTAAAAACGACCGACTCCCGACTCTTTGATTCAATTTCTATATGCCAACAATTTACCAGAATACTACTCTGGCCTAAATAAATATCTTCCTGAACTAATTCTAGATTCACATTTGATTTATTGTTCTGGTAAATCTTAGCAAATGAATTTCATATTTCTATTTTAGGATACTACCATATAAAAATTAGCAATATATTAATTATTAATTTAATTAGCCCCTATTAGTAATGAGTCGTGGGCCTAGTAGAAAATCAGCAGTCTTTCAATATTTTAAGCTAAATGAGGATGAAAGTATTTTTATTTGTCAAGTAGAAAAGGATGGTAGAGAGAGTAATGCAAAAATTAGTGCTTACACTGGGAAACATGCTAATGCTCCAACTAGAAACGCCATCTACCAAACAAACATCCCAATATTTATAAGGTTGTAGATCAGCATGATAAGGAGAGTCGGGAGTCGGAGTCGGTTTTTAAAAATACCGACTCAGGAGTCGGGAGTCGGTTGTTTTTGGCCGACTCCCCATCCCTGGAAAATATAACGACCTAACCTAACGAATTGTCAAGGGCGTACAGTTGACCCAACGATTGGTTAGGTTGTCGCAATATTTTCGTTAGTTAGCCTTATAAAGCTAACTAAAGAAAGCTGGGGGTGGCTTTCTTTCATTAATCCAAGTCATTTTCTGAGTTTGAAGACCTGAAAGGAAAATAAAGGGTGCCAAAAGATCAACTATTTCTCTCTCTTGCTCCACAAAGTATTCCGAGGTTATGGTTTGGTCCTGCTTTGGAATCTGTGGAACAGATTTGTTTTTGTGAATGGAATGATGAATAGCCAAAAATATATACAGATGTTGAAAGAAAAGTTGTTGCCTCTTGTGAACAACTAGTTTGGATACAGAAAATGGCTATTTCAAGATTTGGAATCATGTTATACAGCAAATGTGAAAAAAGGGCGGGGGGGGGCAGCAATGAAATGTTGGGTTAGCCTGGACATTCACTAGACCTGAATTCAGTTGAAAATCTTTGTCAATTTTGAAGAGACATGTGCAAAACTAGGGCACTTCAATTTAGGTAAAGCTTATAAGACGCCTTCGTGAATGCTGGCTGAGTGATCCAGAAATTACCAACATTTGTTGCAGTGGAGTTAATGCCAAGACGACGTGAAGATGTTTCTTTATGTGGGACCTGAACCATGGGTTGCTACACAGTCTGGACGCAGAGGACAGTCTCCCATCCAACTACTATCTGACTCAATGTTGCTTAACTTTACTAATCAAAAAGCCAGATTCAAATATTTCACAGTAGTCATGATCTTTTATGAAATAATGCCAAAGAAAAAAGCAAATTCTTCCACTTAAATTTATCCTGTTTGTACAAGCTGACTCTACCAATCACAATGTCGAGTCATATTGAAACTGACTTCAATGTTTTGCCAAATGAAAGATGCCTTTAAAGTTACTGTACTATTTTAAGATAAAGTACAGTGAAACCTCAATAATTTGTCATTCTGTAATTCGGAATATGCTTCATTTTGGCTAGTTTGAGCGATGCCGAAAATATTTTTTTATTCGGCTCTAACACCTAATTCCAAATTCCAATCAGAGTCGTATGACTCCAGATTTGCCTACATTTCTTCATTTGATACTGATAGAGTAAATAACAATCACCTGTGTAAATACAAGATGTGCGGTATTCACATGTGTACTAGTGTAATTTATGCATTGCCAACCACTGTAAAACTTCCCCTGGTTGATGCCCTTTTATGGCGAGTACACATTTTTGCATGTTCTCTATTTATAAGAATTTTAGCAGTGCATTGCTCAATTCGGCAAGGCTAGAGCGCCTATTGTGCCAAATTATAGGTTTTACTGAATAATGTATGTATGTATGTACAGTATATATACCAGGGTGGGCGGAAAATAGCTCCCTATTTTGGATTGGTAAAAAAATACGTATATTATCCATTTATTTCAGAAGAAATAATATGAAAAGGTAGGCATACATGGTAGGTTCTCTCTAAAATTCAATGTGGGCTCCAACTCTTTCCACCAGCTTCTGGAGCCGCCCAGGAATGGCGTCCACTGACTTTAGCAGGAACTCCGGCGGGATGGAGGACATGACTTCCACGCACGCCAGTTCAGCTCCTTCTTCAGCACAGTTCGCACTGAGTAGCGGGAGAGTCCACTTTCCCGAGCTGCCTGGCGAGTTGACTTTCGTGGACTCCGTGCGAACATTTCCTAAACTGCCTGCACCGTCTCCTGGGCCCTGGATGTCGAAGGGCGACCACATCTTCGAACATCTGCCACAGACCCCGTGGTCATGAGCTTCGAGTGGCAGTTCTTGATTGTTTTCGGGTCCACTTGGGCACGTGGTCCGTGAATGGCCCGCCACCATCTTTGAACTCGAACGACAGATTGCCAAACTTCGTACCGTGCCGCCAACTGGGCACGCTCCTGCAGTGTTAAACGCTCAGCCATGTTACCCTTCAATCTGAAATAAATAAAAAAAAATGAACGTTACAATTGTACCACTTTAGAGAACACAAAGAGAACACTTTAGAGAAAAAAGATTACCGTTACAATTGTACCACTTTAGAGAACACACCATAACAATACAATCACAATTTATACATAATTTATATGTAATTTAAATTAGGGAGCTACTTTCCGCCCACCCTGTATGTACGTACATATTAGTGGTGAATGAAAATGCCTTCAAAACAAGTGTTCTGCTTATACCAACAATGATGGACTGAATATAATATGATAGGAACAAAAATAAAATACCTGTTTGAAGTCTGTGGCACTTGTTGACCCTCTCTCTTCGTAACTATTCTACTGCCATTTTTTTTAAACTTGTAATCTTTCCTGCAAATGGATGATACCAAATATCAATAAATTCAATACTTATGAAGTCTTGAATGCTTTTATCCCATTTACTGAATTATATCACAAGAAAATATAATAATGGTGTATGTATTTCAATGGAAAATGACATACAGTACTTAAATGAAGGTTTGAGATTAACTTACAAAAACTTGAAGGGCTTTTTGAATTCTTCAGGTACTTTAAATGGCTTTCGATTTGGAGTTTCAATAACATTGGTGCACTTTGTCCATTCACTTAAGTTTCCATTGCAAACATAACCATCACCAAACCTTGTTGGAGAAAGATATGCAAAATTACTTATAACCTGAAAATATTGATGTATTTAAATTTACCATACATTTCACTTCATTAATTTACTATAAATGAACATATCTGCAAGCAAAAATTTTAATTTGCGAAACTTTTCGAAGACTCTAACCACTTACTTATATGTTAAGTTTCCATCTACACATACGCCACACTTCTCAATGACCCCAAATGTCATCAGATCTGCCAAAACATCTAACATCTGAAATTAACATCTGAAATTAACATCATGTTTAAAACTACTTTTGGAAAAAAAAAAAAAAAAAAAAAACTATGCCAGAATGACACCCAATGTCCCTTCCTACAGTGGCTGCTAATTACTTGGACCACCCCCAGATTTTTCTATTTTTTTGATAATCCCAGAGAAGGTAGCAATTCTTGATAATCATTCCTCTGAAACTACGTGTGTCTAGACATATCACAAAAAAGCAAATACCCATAAATGGCTTATCTTAATCCTTCAAAAATCTTTTCTAAATCTCATTCCACGTTAAATATGTAGGTGGTCCAAGTAATTTTAGCTGTCAATGTATATTTATGACCTTCACGTTTGGTGCAAGAACGTGATTCTTGCTAATGACACATGTTGTGATGATCCATATGTGAAACTTCATCAATTTGTCAAGTAGTTCAAAAATTATGGAGCAGACATCCTCTTGAACTTAAATGGAATGCCCTGAGTCTTGCTATGACACAATCTTGTGTATCACACGTGTATGAGATTTCATCATTTACGTTGAATGACAAAATTTATGGCGTGAACACAAAAAAGTCACCTTTGATGCAGGAACCTGATCTTGCTCATAATACATCTTGTAATGATCCATGTGTGTATGAAGTTTCATCAATTAATGTTGAGCAGTTCAAAAGTTATTGCCTACACATGAAACTATGATGAATGAACACAAGGAGAGAAGTAGAATCCAGTATGGCCACTCCAAATTTAGTTGGTCAACGACATAAATTATCACTATTACAATACCACAGTATTCACATGGATTGATTTATTGAACTGGTGATCTCTGAATTATGTTTAATCATGTCCAATCCCAGTGGCTCAGCAGTCTCAGTATCAAACTCTGGCTGGTGAGGTTCTCAGTTCACTCCTGGCTGCTGGGGCCTAGGTCAGGTTGGGATGGCTACTCACCCTGTTAATGCTCAGGCTCATGTGAACCTTGAAGCACTCACCCCCCAACAATGTGGGGAAAAATGAGTTTCCAGGCTGTAATCAGATCCAAACCTACCACAGTCAATGAGAGAAACTACAATCAAATACTGTTCACAAAATAAAGACCCTAAACCTTTTTCAATTAAACAATATTCTACCTAAATTACAAAAATTATTCCTTACGTTTCCTTCTGAAGAGATACCGTAATATCCATTATGTTGGAGGAGGTCACCTAACTCTGACTTCTTCAAGTTCTCCTCAAGATCATCTCTATAATGGAATAATTTCTGGTTCTGTTGCTGTAGCAATTTATCATTTTCTGTCTTAACTTTCTTTGTAACTTTATCAGGTACATCTTCAGCTTTGCGTTTCCTAATGAAAATACAAGACAAACCATCACTAATATGTTCACCAAAACAGCAGAACAACTAACTTTTGGTTGGAAATAAAATAAACTTAAAATCTTTGGAAATGGTGTATGCACACATTCTGATACAATTTACTGTTAATCAATTCATTTTATGAGGGTTTAAGTCAATAAAAATTTGGCCTATGTAGTGCAGTTAAACCACTGCACAATCATTCACTTCATCCTAAGTCTAAAAATGAAGAATTAATATCATGACTATCCTTATGCCAAAAATTTTAAGTTCATAAAAGCCTAGGATAAAAACAATACAGTAAATTGCAAAAACCTTATCTTCAATAATAATAATAATAAAAATTACATTATTATTTTCAAGTTTATAAACTTGAAATAAAACCTAAAATTGCAAAAAGAAAATTGTGTGTAATTTTTAGGATAATTTGCTTGGTACCAACATGTTCCAGAAATGGCAGAAACTAGAATGATGCATTAATAATTCTTAACCACCATTCAAACAGGAACAGACATGGTAGTAAATACTTTAGATGTATTTAAATAATAAATACATTACTTGAAAACAAAAGTAATTAAATACTAAATAAAACACAGGTTTTCAGAAAGTATTTAAATACTAAATACATTACTCCTAAAATGTATTTAAATACATTTCAAATACAATTTAGATACTTTTCAAAAAGCACAAAATCACTAATATCAGCTTAGAGTCAAGTAAAATCGAGAAGTTGCAGAAGTAGACACGGCAATTGCTTTGTGGCACAGAACACAAAGTCTTCACTTTACTACCATATTTGGAAGTTATTCAGAAATATTTTCCATCAAAAAGTGGGTGCAGGTGTGATTTGCTATTTTTATTTTCACTTCTACCATCAACAACTTCTATTTTACCACCTTTTCCACCACTTTCACTTGCTGCAGCCATGTTACAAATGTTGTCCTTGTCTAATATGATCAATAGGCTAAGGCTAATTGCACAGTTAACGCTGAAGTTTACACAACCACACATGACGATGCCTCAGGCTAGACTGCTGGCTGCCACACTGCAGCTGTGAGTCTATAACAATCACCACTAGAGTAGGCTCGAAGTTCCATTTTTCAAGGTGCTTCCAGAAAATTCCAGCCTGCTGAGCCTAGAACTTTCTGGAAGTACAAGCGCCTTGAAAAATGTTTTACCATGTTCTGTGGTACCAGTTAAATACTGGGTGGTTAGTACTGTACATCCTCACAAAATTGAACAGTTCACAAAAAGTATTTTAAAAATATATTTAAAAACAAGTATTTACAAATACTAAATACTTTTTGAAGGTATTTAAATACATAATTAAATATACTCTCCAGAAAGTATTTATAAATACATGTATTTAAATATTTTCAAATACACTACTACCCATGTCTGAACAGGAACAATGTTAGGATAATATCAATGTCCTTGCCCATGTATGGACCTGATTCTTGCTCGCGATATAGTCTTTGGACAATACACATACAGTGGCAGTCAATGAAAATGGCCACCCTTTGGTGCTGCTGTGCCTTTGGCAAAGAGTTACTTTTAGATGAGAGATTTTATGAAGCTTACTTTGAATTGGCTAATACTTTGTCATATCACACTTTGACTGAAGTACAAATTTTACTCTCTTGAGCATTGAATGTGCTAGGGTTTTGCAAGTTTTGGGTGTTACATCCTGAACCCAATATTTTTTATGGCTTCCTGGAGCTTGGTAACAGATGATGTCTCCGTTTGAAATTTTTGTTTCATATTTCAGAGATTCTCAATAGGGTTCAAATTGGGTGAGTTACCAGGCCAATCAAGAACATTTATTTTGTGAGAATTGAGCCAGATGGTCACTTTTTTGGCCTTATGGCATGGTGCACCATGTTGAAAAAGTGTGCACTCATTGATAGTCAAAGTTCAGCAAATGCCCATCTAGTACTGTTATATAGCATGCTGCGTTAATTTTTATTTTTCAGTAAAAAATACAATCCTCCATGTCCCTTCGCATTAAAAACCGCCCAAATCATAACACCATGTGGGTGCTTGAGTTTTTATTGTAAACCAACTGTCATATCAGTTGCTCCAAACAGGGCTGCTAACTCTGTGCATTCGCGAGTCAATCACTTTAAAGGCACTTTCATCAGAAAACATGACCTTTTCCCAATCTTTGTATTTGTAGCAGAAGGGAAGACATTTTTTCCTCATTAATGAGGTAATAAGGGGTTTCCTTGCTGCTACCATGCTCAATAATTTCGGAGTTAATTACAGTCAACGACATATTGTGTATATACACTGACATTTTTTAGCATTTAGTGGTTTTTAGTCTTTAACCATCTTGCAGTAATAAAAGGCCACTTTAAAAACTATTCTTCTCATCAGCTTTTCAGTTACTTCCAAAGTCTTCCTTTTCTTTCCAGGCCTAACCTTCATTGTTGTGTGCCATCATGAGGATCAGAGGCAGACCACTCTCACCATCATCGTACAGTACTTCAAGCTATGTTTAGCTCTCTACTAATTTCACTTATGCTGCAACCTTTTTATAAGGCAACATATAGCACCTCTAATTTTGGAAGATTTAAATGGATTCACCATATTAGCTTTGAATTGAAAATTAATTACACTTAAAAACAGCACCAAACTTACAAATAAATCACTCAAAATGTCAGGAGCTTTAATTGCACATGTACCCACAATCATTGCTCAGAGAACTGACCTATTCATTAAGAAACAATACTTAAGTCAGGGCTTGCTCAAAGGGTTGTGGCGCCCTGAGCCAATTTGCTTTAGCACCCACCCCCATCCCATTTTTTATATAAAGGTTTTTTAGTTAAAAAATAATTTTTTTTATATAATGTTTATTTCATTCAGTACATTTTATTAAAATCTTCAAATAAAATATATATTTTATTAATGTGAATTCAATAACCATTAACCAAGTAGCATTACAACATACATTAAAATTTTGTCTTCAAAGATTAACTTTTCGGGCCTTAGCAGCTGCAAATCTTTGGATTACTTCATCCAGATCTAAATCCTTGGCAATGGCATGTTCAATTGATAAGGTTGCCAACCCATCCAACCAATCTTGTTTCATCATGGAACACAATTTTTTATTAATTTCATATTTGAAAAGCTCCATTCTGCAAGAGCCACTGGTACTGGCAATGTTACAAGAATTCTCAGCACCACAAAAAGATTTGGCAATGATGCCATCAAATTTTTTGAGCACATGAATTCAAGATTTCATTGGAGAATAACTGCCTTTAAAATGGTTTCACAAATATTTTAATCTTTGTATAAATCAATGCTGAAGATGTCTTTCTGATCACCATCTCTAAGCAGAATTTCTAAATCCATACAATTCTTACGCAACTCATTGTCACTCATTTCTATGACATTATTCAAATTGTATAGAAATTGGAATTGATCATTATGCTTTACGATCAACTCAAACCTGTCTTTCAATGACTGACTGGATTGTGTTGTCTAAAATAATGTTAAAAAAGTTGATACTAAAACTTTCCTTCTCTGTCATTCCAACTTCGTCTTCATGTTCATAAGCAAACTATTTTTCAGTGGCAAGTTCTTGTTTGCTCAAATTCAGGTTCAATTTCCAATTTGATTGCCAACTTTTTTGCATCATCTAGAACGCATTTAAATTTATCATCTGTTCTATAATTTTTAAGGTATTCAATTGATTTTGAAAGCAGGGAGACAGCTTGCAACATTCAAATTGACATCTTGAAGGGCTTTGCTTGTGATGTTTATTTGGCTCAAAATGTCGTACCAAACAATCAGGCAGCAGATAAATTTGAAACTTGGTACCATGTGAATGTGAAAAACAGCTGGCCATTGTTTGCATTGTCCTCCTCTCACAGCCACACCTCTCTCCTCCCTCACATCCTGCACCCTAATTTTCTATGTAGAATTCCTTTTTTAAACTGTTCACTCGTTTATTGATAGTGATAGTGATATTTTGTCTTTTTTCTGTTGCTCTTTCAATTTTTGGCACCCCTTAAACTTTGGCAGCCTGAGCCAGTGCCACGTTAGCTCACCCCTTAAGCCAACCCTGACTTAAGTACTCTAAATAGCAATACCCAAAAAATTGAAATTGGACAAATCATTTAGAAGTCATTCAAATCAAAGCAACCACAGCCACAAATTTCAGCATAGGGTGGCCATTTTCATTGACCACCATTATATATATATGAAGTTTCACCAATTCAAGTTGAGCAGATGACCTCAACTTGTGACCTTGACTTCTAATGCAGGGACCTGATTCTTGCTCATGACAAATCATCTTGTAACAAACGCATGCATGAAGTTTCATTAATTTATGGTGGTGTTCAAAGTTACATCCTGGCAAAAATGTGATGAATGGATGAATGAATGGGCAAGAGGAATTCAGTGTGGCCCCTCCAATTTTATTTAGTAAGGAACATTATAATGTTCTATTTGGACCAAATTATTTTTCATCTTAATTGCTCAAACTTTAACTGAAATCTAATTGCAGAATATTTATACACATTTCTTATATTTTATATATTTTATATATATATATATATATATATATTTTATATATATATATATTTTATATATTTTTTTTTTTTTTTTTTTTTAAGTTCAGGAAGAACCGATTCGCCTCAATTTAAAAGGGCATATCTCAGCGGAAAAACAAAGAAAAAGGGAGAGGAAAGACAGAGGAAAAAGAAAGGGTGGAGGGGACAGTCGAAGTGGAAAAAGACCAAGGATGACAAGGACTGCAGGGTCGAGCCCCATCATCCTTGGGTGCTAGGGCCGGGAGGGCGCACGTGAAACCTCCAGGAACAAGCACGTACAAACGAGCACAAAGAGCACTCAAGAGCACGAGTTTAGAACCCCCTTGCGGGGATATTTTATATATATATATATATATATATATATATAATATATATATATATATATATATATAAAGGGTGATCCAGAGAAATGGGACCCAAAAGAAACCCCTGTAACTCTTAAAGTATAAGTCCTTTTAGAAAATCATATGCATCATTCGAAAGAGGATAGTTACAAGTTTGTACAGGATTGTACAGGTTTTGACAATACAAGACAAGATAAGATACAAAACAAAATAAAAGTGTTAGTTAAAACTAGCCCTTCAAGATGACTGCATGGACTGTGGAACAGCTGCGTTTCATAACTGAGCAATATTATGAGCATGGAAGAAGTGTAGTTTCAGCTCAAAGATCTTTCAAGACAAATTTTCAGATGTCAAAATCACCTTCTAAGAAAGTAATCCATCGGTGTGTTAGAAATTTTTCCCTAACTGGCAGCATTGGAAAAAGAAAACCAACTGGAAGTGTGCTCACAGCAAGGATAGACGAGATCATTAACAGAACTCATGAAATTGTACAGGATAATCCTAACATAAGCATCAGACGTGCTTCTCAGCTGTTAGGAGTTGGATATGGAACAACACACCGTATATTCAAGCAAAATTTAATGCTCTTTCCATATAAAATTCAAACAGTGCAACAACTAAACGATGGAGATTTCGCACGAAGATGACAATTCTGTCAATGGATCCAACAGAAGGTAAATGACACCACCAATTTTCTAGCAACTTTGATTATGTCAGACGAAGCCCATTTTCACTTGAATGGAACTGTAAACAAACAAAATTGTCGTTTCTGGGCAACAGAAAATCCATTGAATATTACCGAAGTCCCATTGCATAGTCAGCGTGTAACTGTTTGGTGTGGTCTTACTGCATCTCAGATCATAGGGTAGTACTTTTTTGAGGATTCCACCGGAAACACGGTCACTGTAAATGGTGATCGCTACGAAAAAATGTTGACCGATTTCCTTATTCCTAAATTAAGAGATCTTTGTCTAGAAAACCACTGGTTCCAACAAGACGGAGCTACCTGCCATACCACGAGGAACTGCATGGCAGTTTTGTGTCAAACGTTTCCAGGCGAGTTAATCTCAAGATTTGGAGATGTTGAATGGCCCGCAAGGTCTCCGGATTTTTCTCCCTTAGATTATTATCTCTGGGGATATTTAAAGAGTAGGGTCTACAGAAATAACCCAATGACCTTGCAAGAATTGAAGGCCGCCATCACAAATGAGATACAGGCCATACCACCACACACTCTTGCAAAAGTGATGCAGAACTTACAAGCGAGAACACTGGAATGCTTGGCAACTAATGGAGCACATTTGAAAAAAAGAGTCATTTTAAAAAAATAAATATTTCATAATAAACTTGTAACTCTACTCTTTCGAATGATATATAGTTTTTATGAAAGGAATTAAATATTAAGAATATTTGGCTTTTTTTTATGGGTCCCATTTATCTGGATCACCTGTGTTATATATATATTTTTTTTTTTTAGTTCAGGAAGAACCGATTCGCCTCTATTTAAAGGGCATATCTCAGCGGAAAAACAAAGAAAAAGTGAGAGGAAAGAGAGGAAAAAGAAAGGGTGGAGGGGACAGTCAAAGTGGAAAAAGACCAAGGATGACAAGGACTGCAGGGTCGAGCCCCATCATCCTTGGGTGCTAGGGCCGGGAGGGCGCACGTGAAACCTCCAGGAACAAGCACGTACAAACGAGCACAAAGAGCACTCAAGAGCACGAGCTTAGAACCCCTTGCGGGGATATATATATATATATATATATATATATATATATATATATATATATATATATATATATGCACACCGGACAAAAAATTAGTCACCCCTACTAGCACCGATAGTAGGAAGTTCAAGGTCACACAGAGGGCGCTGATGTAGCATTGGTAAGTGACAAGTAGCGGTGACGTAGCACACAGGATCAGATCTGTTTCGTGAGGTGGTGAAGAACAAAGTGTGTGTTGGATATAGTCTGCAAAATGGGTCATGAGGCAGACGTTACTCAGTGGCAAAAAGGAGCCATCGTGTTTGGCAGAGCCCACGGACACAAAATGTCTGAAGTAGCCCAATTTGTTGGTGTCAACGCATACTGTCCAGCGAGTTTACAAAGAGTGGTGTAGTTCGCAATCAACTGAAAATCGACGGCGTAACTGTGGCCGGAAAACAATTCTCGACAATAGGGGCCGCCGCCATGTTTCTCGTCTAGTAACTGCAAATCGTTTTCAAACCAGAGAACAATTGCTCCAAGAAACCAATGAGGTTCTCCAGCGACCAATTTCCGAACGGACATTGCGACGAGAACTGCATGCGATGGACATCTGGAGCAGGGTACCACGGAAGAGGCCGCTGTTAACAGCAGGTCACAAATTGGCACGTTATAAATGGGCTCAGAGGCACAAAAACTGGACTGCGGCAGATTGGAAACGTGTAATTTTGTCCGATGAGTCCCGTTTTTGTTTGTTCTCCAATGATGGGAGGCGACGAGTACATCGCAGGTCCAATGAAGCCTTTAATCCTGAATGCGTCGAAGGTGTTGTTCAGGCTGGAGGTGGTTCCGTGATGTTCTGGGGATGTTTTTCGTACCACGAAAAACATCCCCAGAACATGGCTGACAGTCATTGTTTTTGGAGGAACGCCTCCACGAGGTATTCACTGGAGTCGACCAGGCGCCATTCATCAGGCCAGATGGATGGCCAGAAACCTGTACTCCATGAAAATGCTGATGTTTGCAGATCAACTTGAGTACGACGAAGACACTGTATCAAAGCTGGAAAGACTCAACACCTTCCTTGCGCTGTTCTACACTCCTGTATGGATGATGTCAATGTCTGCTGCAGATGCTCCCGTGAATGATCTAAGTCTAATCCAGGACATGTTGAAGTACAAGAAAACTGACCCAGAGCTTGCTGATGCAGTACTTAAGATGGAAAACCACAAATGGTACCTGACACAGGAAGTCGTGCCATTTGCCCTGTTCAGCAGTAGATTGAGTGACACATTGAAGCACGACATTGCTGCCCAGTTACATGCCACTGAGAAGCCAGACAGCTTCAGAACAGGAAAGCCTCTATTCCAGAGTGTCACAGCTAAGACCACCCTGGTTGATCTCATTGGCCCAGAATCACATTTCCTGCTGGACACACTGAACATTGGATCCGAGTGGCTTCTGGAACCTGTCACGTCTTGGCCACAGAATGAGGACTACAGAAAAGCGTTGGACTATGTTAAGAATCTGAAAGCGGTGATGACATTGCTGAACGTGGTGTCAAGATGATGAGCGACTTTGCAAATGTCATAACAACAGATGCCAAGCAAAGGGACTATCTCCTTCAAGCTGTGGAGTTCAACAGACGCTGCTTTGACAGCTTCAAGAAACAAACTCTCAACAACTGACTGTGTAAATGTCATTATGAAATTAATCATCATGTAATGCTTTCACTTCTTGATCGATTAGACTTGTGACAAAATGTTAATCTCAAATTTGTGTCATGAATAAGGCGCCTTGTCTGCCTTGTGTGAAAAAACGAATTTTGTGATATTTCTGAAATCTTTGTATGTACCAATGTGCCATTTCTTGTTCCAAGACTATCATAATTGTATAAGTTAGAAAGAGGATTAAAAACACTTTAATTTGGTACCTATTTTGTTGCTCTATCTTGTTTAGATAAAAGTTATAGTGCAAAACATGATTCAAGGGACCCCGGAACTGGTGCTTTTGGCTGATTTCAAGGCAGAAAACTTAAAGCTCCATGCGGCAATGCTTCCCGACAACCTAGGTCAAAATGGTTGTGATTTTCGGCCTTTTCAGGTCAAAAAGCATGGGAAAAAGTACAGAAACCTATGAAAATAAGAAAAAGTTGATTTTTGAACAGGGCTAATGTATTGTCCCTACAGTAAAATTTGCCAGCAGTAGCATAATGGTTTGGGGCTGCATGTCTTCTGGAGGAGTTGGAAAACTGTTTTTGTGCCAGGGGAGGATGAATTCCTCATTGTATACAGCCATGTTAGAGCAAGTTCTGGACCCATCTATGGAAAAGCTTTACCCAGGAGTAAGCAAAGGTGACATTACATTCCAGCAAGATAATGCACTTTGCCACGCAACTCTAAATTTGATTGATGCAAAAGGAATCAAACTTTTGGAGTGGCCCCTCCCCAAAGCCCAGACCTTAATCCTATAGAACACCTGTGGACAGTATTAGGCAAGGGTGTCTAGAGAAGTCTTCTTCTAAAGCTGAACTTCATGCTAAGCTTCTTGAAGAATGGGAAAAAAATGCCTATTGAAACTTGCAAAAAATTAGTCAATTCAGTGCAAAGATGCATTCAAGCTGTAATAATGGTGGCAAATGGTGGCTGTACAAGGTATTAAAGTATTTTGGAATAAACTTTGTTTTATATTTTTTTCTAACCTCAAAAGACAGGAATAACACTATTACCCATATATAGGGACGTAGACTAGGTGGGGGGCTATGGGGACTGGGAAGGATGTAGGCAAAACTTTAATAAAGAAAATTAAGAAACTTTGTGGTTATCTTTCAAATCCAGTACAACTAAGTCAATTTTAGAACAAGATCATGTTTTTCAGAATGTTTAAATTTCTCTCTCTACACCCTACCATGTTGAAGTTATAAATTCACAAAAAATGACAAATTTGCCCAGAAATGAAGTGAATGGCAAAATATTTCAGTGAAAAGATCACATTTGATGCAACACCAGAAGACAAAGGCAAATGTCTTTTCAGGCCACAGAATCGGTAAAGGAAAAGGACTAGCAATGAAGCAAAGTCTGAAAGGATACTTTTTCAACCACTAGAGAGGAAACAGTCTATCAACTAATAAAACCTGGACAAAATATAAAGTTCTGAATGATCTACATCACACTAAGCCAGATATCTTTGAAAATAGATCGAGTAGAATACTTAATTTAAATAATATGGGAACATCTTAACAATTTTACTAAAATATGTTTCAATAAGTAAAAGAAATTAGCTTTAATTTTATTTGTTAAACCCTAAAAATTATTATGAGCAGGTATTTAGCTACCAGTAACCTGGGTATTTCTATAAAAAGGTAATTTTCATTCAACAATAAATACTTTGGTGAAGTACAGTACATAATTATCACTCCTTTGCATCAACTGAAGGTTAGGATCAATGAAAACTTACTTCAGAAAATTACAGATAAAAGATAAATACTAATGGCAGCAGCAGCATTATTTATTCAGATGGGTTCTGAAGGGGCCAAAGCTCAGCCCATTAACCTAACACCTGGATTAAAATACCGAGAGGATTCCAATACTACTTATTTATCCACCGCTGGCGGAAATTCTGCGAGTCTGGCAGTTAGTTTAATAAAGTGTGAGCTGGTGAAGCCTGCACTCACTAATTACATCCATTAGACACATCCTATAAGAATCAAAGTTTGCAGTAACTGGTACCAATATTGTTTCAAAAAGACCAATAGCTGATAATGGTTAAGTAAAACTGATGATTAGATCAATTTCCAATTAAACTATTCTCCAAACTAATTGGCACACCTCTAATATTTGATTTACTAAAACTCACCTATCACTTTTCTGTATTTTCTCTCTTAGCAGTTTTTTATCATCAGCACCAAGGGTATTAAATCCAGGAAGATTTTCACCACTTTCAAAGAACTGAGTTCATTTCTCAAACCAATGAAACAGTCTACATGATGCCACATTGGAACAGGACCATACCGTTTGGCACTTTCACTCTCATAGTCTTTCTTGCTGATTCGAACAACCCCCTGTTCAATGAAATGTAAATTTTAAATGAGCATTAAGAAAAGTTGATTTGCTGAATAGGCTTTAGCATATTAAAGGTGATACATAAATGAAAAACAATAACTAACCAACCATTAGTTTGGGCAAATCATATATATATATATATATATATATATATATATATATAACCTTTGACCTTTGGTTAGCTTCCGCCCGAATTGTTCATTCTGACGAAGGTCAAGCTTTTCACTCCACCTTAGACCTACAGTTTAATGTGGAATCTGAACCACGCCCCATCAGCAGCCCAGCATCTTAACCACTAGGCCACCCAGGGTACCCATATATCTACTAACCACTTCCTTTATTGTGTGGAAGGATGAACAGCTGGGTTTTGCTGCGCACCAGCTGCCATCAGGTCTCAAACCCAGGGCCAATGGATTCATAGTCAGCGACGCTAACCACTACACCACCAAGGCACATAATATATATGGGTCATTCCATATGAAGTCACCTAGAGGTCCCCAGGTCACCCTCTCAGAAAATTCTGAAAAAATTATCATTTGTAATTCTATCAAACTTATGCACAGATCCCAAATTTTAGGTCAATATTACTTAGTTTTTGAGATACAATTTGAAATTGCTGTTTTTCCTTATTTTTTGGCATCATTGGCAAAATCACATCAATGTCCAACTTTAGGCAACCACATCTTTTTTGTTTATTCCTTCACAAGACTGATATGTGGTATATATGGTAAACAGTAGTCATAGAATCCATATTTGATGTCAAATCAAACCTCTCTTAGAGTTTGCCACATACAAGGCTTCAAAAATCAAAGAAAGCTTAAAAATTCACTAATGGCCACCTTCACTGGTACTGATAAAAAAATATTTATACTAAAGAGCTGAAATTAATTTTACAGTTTATCATGGTGTATTTGTAGTTAGAAATGCTTTCAAAAGCTCTCTATTATCTATAGAATTGGAAACAATAAATATTAAAAAAAATGAAAATTTTCATTTTTGCAAAAAGAAGCCTATATTCATGCCATTATTACCCCATCAGGACAGTTAGCCATCACTTTCATATTTTTACCATATGTTCATATACATTTAGGCAAACTACAGTCAAAGTTTGGTTTTGGTGGTCAGCTTCCTTCAATATTTAAGCTGCATCAGCCAGAGGGTGTCATATGACCCTCACTGCAGCGAGCCTGGGGTGTGTCAAATGACTTTTGATCAGATCTGAGCCAGAATTTCAAGCTGATGTCCTGAAAAATGGATGGAACTTCTTGGTCCAGCACTCTGAGCTATTGCCATGAGGGTGTCCTCAAATTTCTCATATATATGGCTTGGTGAGAGCCCCATATATATGATAACCCCATTAACCCCCCCTTTACCCCCATCTATGGTGCACAGTGGGTTAACATGATCATTGTTTAACAAAGAGTAAACTTGTTTGAGTTTGTTCAAGAAATATTAGTATTGCGCAATATTACATACAGGGAATATGATGACCTAATCTTGTCTGAACTTGTACATATCTTGTGCAATCCCTGCTACTATATATAAGCTGTCCCAATTTCATGAATTCTCATACTTACAGAAATGGAGTTGGAGGCTAAACAAAGCTGTTCTATTGGACAGATATTACATGATGTATGTCATAAAAGGACTTGCTGAGAAAAACTTGGTATACTCATGTTGGATCAGTTAACCAATGAGGACAAAGCGCTGCTGTCATGGAGATGTGATATATTGTTGGCAAACAGTGATACTGTGTTTTCATCATGAGAAAATGTTTTTGTTTCATTATGAAAATCTTCAATGCTATTGTGCAGACCCAAGAAAAGTTCACAAAGAAAATTGCAAGCAAGTTTCCTATATATTACATTATTATTGAATGTTGTATTTACATTGTTCTAACATTCCTATCTAATACCAGTAAGTTTATATTCATTTATAACATTTGTAGTTTTGTATCTTATGGCAAGTGAGTTTTGAGAAAATTTTTTATTTAGAATTCTATTTTATGATTATCAGAATCCCTACACACTGTAGACAGTGACACTGCCAGGATGATGAATATAAAACCCAGGGCTGTGGAGTCGGAGTCGGAAGCAATTTTGGTGGTGCTGGAGTCGGAGTCGGTAAAAATGTACCGACTCCGACTCCGACTCCGACCTCAATATAAATTTTAATAAAATATGTTTTTGTGTGTGATATCACTGGCAGCTATGGTGGTTAAACCACTTAAATAATAAACACAATGTTTTCCATTTCAGACACTAATGCCATTAATTCATTTTTTCTTTTCAGATAATATTTTTTATTTTTAATGCTTATTTAATTTCGAGTTCTTTCTAAATTTCATAAGTTTTTAACTTTCAAGTCTAAAACCCCTTTCACAATGGCAAAGACACTTCCAACAAAGTCTGCAGTTTTTTAATATTTTACAATAACCACAGATGGGAAACATTTTGTGTGTCAGTGTATGATAGAAGAAGATGATGATGATGATGATGATGATGATGATGATGAAAAATTATGTGAAGCAAAAATCAGTGGTTTTACTGGCTCTGATAAAAATGCACCAACCAGAGCATCAAATTTGAAAAGACATTTGCAGCGTTTCCATCCCAAAATTTTAGAAGTTGTCATTGAGAAAGATAGTAATAAAAACCTTCCAACTACTTCAAAGTTAACAAAAGATCAGAAATCTACTGAATGACAAGCACCACTTACAAGATTCTTTACTACAGACAAAGTTACCGTAACAATGACCACAGATGATGATGCTTCACGTGGTGGTGATGAAATGCCTCTTGTGTAATTATCATCATAGCAGATTTAGAATTAATATACCTTCGGAGTCGGATAGACAAAAAATTGAGGAGTCGGAGTCGGTTTTTTATGTGCCGACTCCACAGCCCTGATAAAACCAGGACAAAATCTGTGCCCAGAGTGCAGCAAGTGCCCCACACAATATGAAGAACAATGCCTACAGCCTCTACTGGATGATGGAGGAGGTACCAGTAGGTCTTGTAGATCAGTTGAAGATTTTCAGCTAGTAGTAGTTCTTTGTCAGGAACTGAACACAAGTGCTAGTGTCCTGGACTGTTCTCCTCTAAAATTTGAGTGACAAGGACAAAGTTCTTACACCACTGTGACCATAGGCACTGGTGATGATGATGCAGATCTCTCAGATCAAAATATTGGCAAATGGCAAACTTGCCAGCCTGGCAAATATGTAGCATGTGTTTATGATGGAAACTGGTATGTGGGTAATATAAAAGATCATTCTGATGAACATTCTGATGTTTTAGTCACTTTCATGAAAAGATCACTCAAAAGTGTTTTGTCTTGGACAGCAATATCAAGAACAGATGAATGCTGGGTGCCATTCCAACATGTTACTGGTGTAGTAAGTTCACCAACTGTCCAGGGAAGAGGTGCTCATCATTATACCCTAAACCCAAGTGACCTTAACAAATTCAAATACTATTTCCTACATTTCTTTAGTGTGCTTTAAGTATGAGGTGAATGTTGAGTAATCAAATAATTCACTTGTAGGAACTTCACTTTTAACACATGTTTAAGCAGTACATATTTACTAAATTGAGGACATGGTGAATTTAACAAATTGAATATTTAAGTTGGAATTTTGATTTCAGAAATATTTTTCAGTTTCAGGTCCCTTATTAAATGACAGAAGGATATAAAGTTGTATCTGTAATTCTCAAATGTTTCAGATGATCATTTCTCATGATATATGTATGTGTAATGCTGAAATATATTCACATTACTCTGATATTTTTACTTTGCATTTTTGTGTAAATTATGGTAATTTAAAAAAAAAAAATTTAATTGAAGGAAGCTGACCACCAAAACCAAACTTTGACTGTAGTTTGCCTAAATGTATATGAACATATGGTAAAAATATGAAAGTGATGGCTGTCCTGATGGGGTAATAATGGCATGAATTAGGCTTCTTTTTGCAAAAATAAAATTTTCCCATTTTTTTATTATTTATCATTTCCAATTCTATAGATAAGAGCTTTTGAAAGCATTTCTGACTACAAATACATTATGACAAACTGTAAAATTAATTTCAGCTCTCAAGTATGGATAGTTTTTTATCAGTACCAGTGAAAAGAAGGTAACCATTAGTGAATTTTTAAGCTTTTTTTATTTTTGAAGCCTTGTAGATGGCAAACTACAAGAGATAGGTTTGATTTGACATCAAATATGGATTCTATGACTACTGTTTACCATATATACCACATATCAGTCTTGTGAAGGGATAAACAAAAAAGATGTGGTTGCCTAAAGTTGGACATTCATGTGATTTTGCCAATGATGCCAAAAAATAAGGAAAAAAAAAATAATTTCAAATTGCTGTATCTCAAAAATTATAAGTAATATTGACCTAAAATTTGGGATTTGTGCATTAAGTTGGATAGAATTACAAATGATAATTTCTTCAGAATTTTCTGAGAGGGTGACCTGGGAAGTTGTTCAAAATTTAGGTGATTTCGTATGGAATTGACTAATATATATATATTATATATATAGTGGACCTAGTTTTAGTCGTTTAAGGTGATAATGATTTAATTGTATGCAATGATTGATTAAGGCAATGACTGACTGATTTATAATGATAGGCTGGGTTAATAATTTATGATGTAATACAGTATCACCGATTGGAATGAATGGTTATTTGATTAGGTCCACCAATATTAAGGTTATGAAAGACACCTTACTTTTGTATTTTATTATGAAAATAAGTCGTTATTTATTCACTGTGATATAACAAAGAATTGACAGTAATTAACTGATAGTTTACGTTATGCTTATGGCATAGGCTTAGCTAATAAGATGAAATGTTAATAGCTTAATTGACAAGTAATAAATAATGTACTCATTAATGGTATGTAAATGGCATGCGACATGTAACATTGAATGGGCCTAGTACATGATATAAAGAATGCACGTGCGTTTGGTACATTGAATGGAAAACATGACCCTGATTAAGTAGGCTAAATGATTGCATGGATGCACAAGGAATGATTGATGCAGCCTAATAATAATGAATTGAAATGCTTGACAAATACACAAATATCATTTTATATAGATCATTATGTGATGTTAATGATTACGTCAAGAGAACATTTGGTTAACACACAAATATATGAACTGAACATAATGATGGATGATACGCGGAATAACGGTATTGAAATGACACTTGAATTGGATGACAGGCCTACTGCGTTCTTTCACGAGTCAGTTGGACGCGTGATTACACACTTTGGGAGTATAGCCTACCGTTCGGCGGTAGGCTAATGTAGGCTTCACAAGAGTACTTAGAATAGGAGGTACTTATCTTATGGTGACGTAACCTTTGTTGAAGGCGGGTTGAAGACAAACCTATTACGCAGATTCTAGTTATCGTTGTCCATTAAGCCTCTTGAGATGATGAATGTAGGCTTAGTTCGGAAGCCTGGGGTGATGTTACTTCTCAAGGTGCAGGCGTAGGCCTGGGATGCTGAATATATCTCTCGAGGAAGGTGGAGAAACTTGAAGGCCGACCCGGCAAATCACAGGCCTGAAGTGATTCCGGTTGGGCCTCGAAGGATTGCTTCTGCAGGTGGTCTGTAGATCTTGATGATAACTAGGCCTTGAAGAAAGTAGCGGCCACGGCCCCTCGGCCAGGGGGCCGGAAAGCGGTTGGTGGACGTTCGATGATGAGCGTACGGGTGAGTGAGTGAGAGTGAGTATAAGTGGAAGCTCCTTTTATACCATAGGCCTGTGACGTAGACTTCACGCCAATTCTTAACGCTTTGTCCACGCGTCTTTTAGTTGTTAACGGTTTTCATTCGCTCCCATTGGGAAAAAATAGATGCTCCATTGTTTGACTCTTGCCCACGTGTTTTTTCCAAGTTCTTTGATGATAGCGTGGAAGTAAAGGATCTGTCTATTTGTTGGTCTATTTCTTGTCGATCCGCTACATATATATACACTATATGATCAAAAGTATTCGGACACCGCATGGTTTTGGGAAAAATGGTTTTATTATGGCATTTAGTAACCAGTAGGTCCACCCTTTGCTTTTATTACAGCGTCAACACGTTGAAGCATACTTTCCACCAGTTTTCGGTAAGTCTGTGCAGGAATGGCTCGCCATTCCTCTTGCAGAGCTGATGCAAGAGATGCAAGTGAAGCCGGGCGTGGTGTGCGGTTTCGTATCCGTCGCTCCAGTTCGTCCTACATGTGCTCGATTGGGTTGAGATCGGGGCTCTGAGCAGGCCAGTCTAACAAATCCACCTTATTTTCACAAAACCAGTCCTGCACACGCCTTGCAGTATGGCAGGGAGCTCGATCCTGTTGAAACAAACAATGGCCATCTCCGTAGTATTGCCACAGTGTAGGGAGGGCCGAATTGTCCAGAACGTCGAGATAAACGTCAGCGTTCATGGTAGTGGGTATAACAACCAACGGGCCGAGCCCTAGCCAGGAAAAACAACCCCATACCATGATGGACCCTCCACCGAACTTCACCGTTGGACGTACACAGTCAGGAAGAAGCCATTCTCCGGGCTGTCGCCACACCCACACCCATCAGACTGGAAGAGTGAATACCACGACTCGTCGCTCCAAAGAACAGTTTCCAGTCCTCCATGGTCCAGGAACGATGGGAGACACACCAGACCAAACGACGCGTGGCATTAACTTTTGTAATCGGTGGCTTGTGTACAGCTGCACTACCATAATAACCGAGTCTGTGCATCTCTCTGCGGATAGTTACAGTACTAACGGAGGTACCGGATGCTCTTCCTACCTCCTCAGTGATGGAAGTGGCAGAGGACGCGCAGGACTTCTTGACATGTCGTACCAGACTTCTTCTATCACGTTCCATCAGTTTGCGTGGTTGTCCGGAACATTTTTTCGCGTTAGTTGCACCGTCGTGCTTCCATCTCATGATAACATCCGCTACAGTCGACTTTGGTATATCCTGTTTGGCTGCAATGTTTCGTATAGAAACATTACTTAAATAGCATCCGATGACGAGTCCACGTCCGCGCAACATGGCTTCACAACAGTTACTGATAACTTAACAGAACACCTCAGCATTATAGTTTCGCCACGCTTTTTCCCAGCATACCTTTCGGCGAAGGTGATATTTGCAGAAATGCGGATTTTCTGGGGTGTCCAAATACTTTTGATCATATAGTGTGTGTATTATATATATATATATATATATATATATATATATATATATATATGGGTGACACTTATTTTTGAAGTTTTAAAATTTGTCTCACCCTCCATTCAGTTAGGCTTAGGTAAAAACAATATATGTAAAATATAAATTAAATTGCTTAAAGTTTAAAGGTAGCTCAAAGACTTCAAAGTTCAACTTAAATACTATGTAAATTAACAATTATTAATGTAAAAGTAGAAGACGACATTATTATGACATATTATAATTTTTATTTAAAATTTAAGCTAATCATTATTTATAATTATAATATTATTTCTCTCTTGTTTCAGATATACTAGAGATAAACAATAGACAGAGACTATATAGTGTTTCTCATAATGGCTAACACTCATGCTCATACAACTAAAGCATATTTGCTGGGTAGCGAGATTTCCAATCTCACAGGCTGAAAGCTGCCATCCATCAGGCAGTCTCTTGAACTGTTCCTCTATCAACACCTCAATATGAAGAAAACAAGGTGTGAAGCATCATTGATTGTGAGTGGCAAAGTTGTAGAATTCTGGGAAAAAGCAAGAATTCCAACAAGAGCATTCCAGCACTGCCAGCAAAAGCTTGAGAAGTTGTTTGATGACTGGAGACTGCTTAAAAAGAATAAAGCGCACCAGACGAGAACACAGAAGGACAATGAGGCTAAATTCTGTAATGTTCTTGATGATCTGTTCAATATCACACATGCAGATGCATTCACTCTGATTAAAATTCCTAGAGACCATGAGTTCCTGCTCACTCAGAGAGAGAAGGGAAGATGTGGCTGTATGACTGGCTTGGACATAGATTTGCGTGAAAAGGAGAAGAGGTGTGTGAAAAGACAACTGGAGGAAGACGAAAGACGTCACCACCAACGATCCTCACAGGTATCTTTTTGCTTTTCTAGTGTGTTACTTAAATTTTAAAATACAGTATTTGTAAATGTAAAATTTACATACTCAATTTATAGTACTCTTTTCGTAGATTTAAAATTTTACACAATGCTTCAATATTATACAGTAGTAGCTAGGATTTCTGTCTGCCCTAATTTCTATCTAAAACCTGACATTTTTTATTTGCAGGAGATGGCCACTTGCTTTGTCATCCTTACATCATTGAGCTCGAGCAGTGAAGCAGAAGTTCTAGAACATGGCGAGCCAGGACCAAGCAACAAAAAGCCTACAACAAAGCGCGGAAGAAAGTTGGTCATCACAGAAAGGATGACAGCTACACTCGATTGATGTAAAGTTTCTGATAGGAAGGCAATGATGATTGTCACTGAAACAGTAAAAAATCTCAGTCATAACATCAGTGATCTTGCTCTTAATCGGGAAACAATCAGGCAAAGTCGGCAAAACCAGCAAAAGAAGACTGCTGAGAAGCTGAAGGACGAGTTCAAAGCAGACGTTCCATTGGTGGTGCACTAGGATGGGAAGCTTCTCACTGACATCACTGGCAATCAGCATGTTGAACGCCTCCCAGTTATAATCACAGGAGTTGGGGTCTCACAGCTGCTCACTGTGGCTAAAATTTGATCAGGAACTAGCGAAGCACAAGCCAAGGCCATTTGTGATTCGCTAAAGGAGTGGGGAGTGGACAAAAATGTAGTTGCGATGAGCTTCAACACCACCAGCTCAAATACAGGAAGGATTAATGGAGCTTGCATACGCATTGAACAGAGTCTGGGGCAAAACCTCCTTTTCCTAGCTTGTCACCACAATATTTTTTTTTTTTAATTGAATTGAATAACCTTTATTAATAATAAAATAAATACAGTAGTCTTTTTACAATGACATAAATAATTGTGAAGCTCGACTATTTTTTTTTTTTATTTGGCCCTTAAGCTTTAGGCTTTACTGGGCTCTTATTAAAAATAAGCAGCTAGCTGTTATAAATTAATAATAATAAATAAGTAAATAAGTATTATTAATAGTTAAAACCTGTATTTCAATCTTAAACAATATTAATGGACAATATTAAACATTATTAGTGGACATTAATCCAAGATTTTTGTTAGTATCCCATTATTAATCAGGATTTCAACTTGGTTTAAACAAATTTACATTCGCAATATTTTTTATATCGGCATGCAAGTCATTCCATAGTTTCAATCCAATGAAAATGGGTAGTTTTTGATATGAAGACAATCTAAATTGAGGTATAACAAGCTTTGATCTATTTCTGGTCTGATACGAGTGGATTTCTTGAGTTACAAAATATCCATTTACCCATTGCAAATTAATGATTTTGCTCTTACACTTGTAAATAAAAATAAAATGTGCCAGTTTGGTTATATCATTGAGCTTTAGTAGGTTTAGCTCTTTAAATAATGCACTAGAGTGATCAAGGAACTCAGCATCAGATGATAATCTTATTGCTCATTTTTGGATGACAAAGATACCATTTAATGCATTGTTAGCGGAGTTTCCCCAATCAAGGGTGCAGTATGTTATATAAGGAAGAACAAGAGTATGATAAAGAGTCAATAAAACTTGTTTAGGGACTTCATTTCTAAGTTTAAACATTATAGCAACGCTCCTTGAAATCTTTTTCGCGATATAATTTACATGATCACTCCATTGCAAATTCTTATCTAGCATTACACCAAGAAATTTTGTTACAGTACACTCCTTTATGGTGATTTCATTAACATTGAGTTCATCAAGATATACATTTCTTTTATTAGTAAAAATCATGAAATTTGTTTTACTGGTATTTAGGAAGAGTTTATTGGTGGTCAACCATTTCATTACACTGATGAATTCTGAATGAAATATATTCTTAGCTGTATTAACATCTTTGCAAGAAAAGGAGAGTTGTATCATCTGCAAACATTATGAAGTTCAGTATATCAGATGAACGTGGAAGGTCATTTATATATAATAAAAATAACAGTGGACCCAGCACTGAGCCCTGTGGCACACCATGTTTGACAAGCGCTTTAGTGGAGCAAACCTTATTTACTGATACAAAATTATATCTATCAGACAAATAACTTTTAAACCAATCACTGATTGCCCCTCTAAAGCCGTAACAATACAATTTATTAAGTAGAATATTATGGTCTATTACATCAAATGCCTTACTTAAATCCATAAATATTGATATCATTATTTCTTTGTTCTCCTTAGCTATATTTACATTTTCCATAAGATTTAAAATAGCCATTTCCGTTGTTCTATTATTACGGAAGCCATATTGATTTGGAGATAATAAATTGTAGAATTCTAAATATCGCTGCATTCTACTTTTTACAATTTTTTCGAAAACTTTGCTGAACACAGATAATGAACACACCGGCCTGTAATTTGTTGCTAGTGTAGGATCACCCCCTTTAAAAAGGGGGGTTATACAACCAGTTTTTAGCATTGATGGGAATATTCCTTTGGAAATACTTTGATTGATAATTTTAGCCAAAGTTACAGATATCTTATCTTTAACAAGTTTCAATATAGGTACAGGAATGTTATGATTATTATTTTTTGTATTTTTTGTATTTTTTAATTTACCAATAATATTCTGGACCTCAGTAGAGGTAGTAGGAACAAAAGAAAATGAATTTAGTGGGCTGGGTGGCATATATTCTAGAGGTGAGTGATCATTATTTATTAATTGTGAGCGAAGCTTATCCACTATTGAAGTAAAATGTGCATTTAAAGAGTCTGCAATAGCAGTATCATCAGTGATTTCTTTATTATCAACATTAATTTCTCTATTGGATTTTTCTTAATTTGTTTTCCGAGAAGATTGTTTATGGTTGTCCAAGTGTTTTTCATGTCTCCTTTATGTTTGGAAAATTGATTGTTATCTTTGAAATTGTCATCAGTGCTGTCTTTGTGCAGTGCATGGGAGAGTCTAACGCACCCAATGTTGGCATCTTCAAGCATTTCAAGGATCAGTGGCCATCTATCAACCAAAGTCACTATCAAGACTCTTCTTCTGATGAAAGAACTGCCGCACAGCTTTCAGATATTAAGGAGAAAACAATTGATTTCATCCACCACCATATTTTTTCAGTAATTTTTAAAATATCTTGCAACTTGATCTTGCAACTTGTTAGTGAAAAAGCATTCAAAACTATGAGAACTAAGAAAACGCCAGCCAACAGTCGGCACACAGGAGGCCTGCGAATAACTCTGCATACAATCTCAACAGTCGACTTTCCCATTCTTGGCTCAACTGGGCAGTAACCCCTTATTCCCATATTCTGTATTTAGTGAAATTGTTTGAGAACTACTGTTAAATGGCTTTCATCGATAAAGACTCATAGTATATGTGCCGATATTAATCATTTCAATTCATTACCAAACAATTCTGTATCCAGTTTAGAGAATCTAGATCAGGAATCTGGTATAGGCAATTGCAGGGTCTCATTGATAGACGAGTTTAATGCCTCTGCATTACAAAAAGATATTTATAAAAATCTTTCAGTACTAAATCTAAACATTCGAAGCTTACCTAGGAACTATAACTACAGGGTGGGCCATAAGTTTCCATACATAGGAAAAATAAACATTTTTTTATGGACAACCATTTTTATTTATATAATATGCTCTACATGGTTGCCATTGTTTTGAAAACACATTTCAATACGTGTTCCCCACTGTTGATGAACACGCATTAGCACAGTTGACATTATGCTTGTAATGGCATTGGTGATACGTTCCTTTAGATGATTTATGTCTCGTATCTTTTCCTGATACACCATGGCCTTCAAGTGCCCCCAAAGATAGAAATCAAGGGGGGTGAGATCTGGGGATCTGGGAGGCCACCCCACAGGACCACGCCGACCAATCCAAGCATCCGGAAACTGCTGATCCAAATACCGACGCACGTGAAGACCATAATTTAAATTTTCCTATGTATGGAAACTTACGGCCCACCCTGTACTTATTGGCCCTCTTGAAAACTTCTACGGTCAAATTTAGTGTTATAATTCTCATGGAAACTTGGTTAAATAGTAGTATTAAAAACCTATATAATATAGATAATTACATTGCTTATCATACTGTAAGAGATGGTCAGATTGGTGGGGGTATCTCTGTGTATGTGCATCAAACTTACGACTAACGAAGTATTTTCTCTATGTAATAGTGACAATGAAAACCTGATTGTGCATATAAAAGACAAAAATAATGTATATTCTGTCCATGCAATATATAGACCACCTAATACTAATATCAATAGCTTTTTAATTCACTTAGATAACATGTTATGCAACTTTCATAAATCGAATGCCATAGTTGCGGGAGACTTCAACATCAATTTGCAATCTGAAGCAATCTCTCATAAATTTTTAAACTTAATGAATTCTTTCTATCTTAGTCATTCTATTACCAAACCCACTTGAGTCTGCAGCTATGGCAATCAAATAACAGAATCTACGATTGATAATATATTTGTAAATAGCAATGCCCTTGTAAACTCTGGAATTATAACCACTAGCATCAGTGATCATTTTCCTACTTATGCCATATTCAATAACATTGTTCAGGTTGCGGACAAAACTACTATTGATACAGAATATTCTCAGAGGTTAAAGAAAATTTATTGGGGCAGTAGAAAATACTCGACTTGACTGTGATGAACCTTTAAATGACCCAGATCATATGTTTCAGTTCTTCTATGACACCTTATTCCATATTTTTAATATTTGCTTTCCTTTAAGGAGAAAAACAGTTTCACCCAAAAGGGTCGCAAATCCATGGATCACTCCAGGAATTATCACTTCAATAAAGAATAGAGATAAATTATTCAAATTGCAATTGCAGAGCAAAATTCCTAAAATACAATATACTCAATACAGAAACAAATTAACTAAAATAATCAAAATTGCAAAATATAACTTATAACAATCAATTTCCCAAACATAAAGGAGACATGAAAAACACTTGGATAACCATAAACAATCTTCTCGGAAAACAAATTAAGAAAAATCCAATAGAGAAATTAAATGTTGATAATAACGAAATCACTGATGATACTGCTATTGCAGACTCTTTAAATGCACATTTTACTTCAATAGCAGATAAGCTTCGCTCACAATAAATAAATAATGATCACTCACCTCTAGAATATATGCCACCCACCAACTAAATTCATTTTCTTTTGTTCCTACTACCTCTACTGAGGTCCAGAACATTATTAGTAAATTAAAAATACAAAAAATAACATTCATAACATTCCTGTACCTATATTGAAACTTGTTAAAGATAAGATATCTGTAACTTTGGCTAAAATTATCAATCAAAGTATTTCCAAAGGAATATTCCCATCAATGCTAAAAACTGGTTGTATAACACCCCTTTTTAAAGGGGGTGATCCTACACTAGCAACAAATTACAGGCCGGTGTGTTCATTATCTGTGTTCAGCAAAGTTTTCGAAAAATTTGTAAAAAGTAGAATGCAGCGATATTTAGAATTCTACAATTTATTATCTCCAAATCAATATGGCTTCCGTAATAATAGAACAACGGAAATGGCTATTTTAAATCTTATGGAAAATGTAAATATAGCTAAGGAGAACAAAGAAATAATGATATCAATATTTATGGATTTGAGTAAGGCGTTTGATGTAATAGACCATAATATTCTACTTAATAAATTGTATTGTTACGGTTTAGAGGGGCAATCAGTGATTGGTTTAAAAGTTATTTGTCCGATAGATATAATTTTGTATCAGTAAATAAGGTTTGCTCCACTAAAGCGCTTGTCAAACATGGTGTGCCACAGGGCTCAGTGCTGGGTCCACTGTTATTTTTATTATATATAAATGACCTTCCACGTTCATCTGATATACTGAACTTCATAATGTTTGCAGATGATAACTCTCTCCTTTTCTCGCAAAGATGTTAATACAGCTAAGAATATATTTCATTCAGAATTCATCAGTGTAATGAAATGGTTGACCACCAATAAACTCTTCCTAAATACCAGTAAAACAAATTTCATGATTTTTACTAATAAAAGAAATGTATATCTTGATGAACTTAATGTTAATGAAATCACCATAAAGGAGTGTACTGTAACAAAATTTCTTGGTGTAATGCTAGATAAGAATTTGCAATTGAGTGATCATGTAAATTATATTGCGAAAAAGATTTCAATGAGCGTTGCTATAATGTTTAAACTTAGAAATGTAGTCCCTAAACAAGTTTTATTGACTCTCTATCATACTCTTGTTCTTCCTTATATAACATACTGCACCCTTGTTTGGGGAAACTCCACTAACAACCAGGGCTGTGGAGTCGGCACATAAAAAACTGACTCCGACTCCTCAATTTTTTGTCTATCCGACTCCGAAGGTATATTAATTCTAAATCTGCTATGATGATAATTACACAAGAGGCATTTTATCACCACCACGTGAAGCATCATCATCTGTGGTCATTGTTACGGTAACTTTGTCTGTAGTAAAGAATCTTGTAAGTGGTGCTTGTCATTCAGTAGATTTCTGATCTTTTGTTAACTTTGAAGTAGTTGGAAGGTTTTTATTATCTTTCTCAATGACAACTTCTAAAATTTTGGGATGGAAACACTGCAAATGTCTCTCAAATTTGATGCTCTGGTTGGTGCATTTTTATCAGAGCCAGTAAAACCACTGATTTTTGCTTCACATAATTTTTCATCATCATCATCTATCATACACTGACACACGAAATGTTTCCCATCTGTGGTTATTGTAAAATATTAAAAAACTGCAGACTTTGTTGGAAGTGTCTTTGCCATTGTGAAAGGGGTTTTAGACTTGAAAGTTAAAAACTTATGAAATTTAGAGAGAACTCGAAATTAAATAAGCATTAAAAATAAAAATATTATCTGAAAAGAAAAAATGAATTAATGGCATTAGTGTCTGAAATGGAAAACATTGTTTATTATTTAAGTGGTTTAACCACCATAGCTGCCAGTGATATCACACACAAAAACATATTTTATTAAAATTTATATTGAGGTCGGAGTCGTACATTTTTACCGACTCCGACTCCAGCACCACCAAAATTGCTTCCGACTCCGACTCCACAGCCCTGGTTATTGCCCATTAAAGTTAGGTGGTAAAGTGGGGCCCTCAAGATTTTGGTGGCCCATATCTCAAAAACTATGGGTCATAGAACTTTTTTATTTGAATCAGTGAAATCAGCACCCGGAAGAACCCCATATGTCAATATTCATTAAAATCCAGGTCGGAGTGGTGACATTTTTTAATTTTTGGGTGATTTGTCCTGGAATGCCCCACAAATTATATAAAGCATAAAAAAAACCAAAGTGCTGACCAATCTGGAATGGCCTCCAAAGCCACACAAACCTTGTTCACATCTCTAAAGAAAGAAGACAATCCCAAGAGGGAAATGAGAACACCATGAGCAAGTGGACATGGATGCTGGAGAGAAATCTATACCTGTTAGAAAGCCCATATATAGGACAGTTGATCCCAGAAAAAGAGAACCAGAGCAAACTCCTAAAATGGGCAATTGAAAGGAAGGAGTTTGATAAGAATGACTACGTGGTATACAGGTTCCAGAAACAGACACAGACCATATGGTGGACCATAAAAGAGTGATCAGGCAAAAACATCATATCCTAAAGACAATTGTGGAAAGGAAAACTGATCATGAGAGAAAAAGAGCCACACTACCAACATAAGATGAGGCACAGAAAGTAAAAGAAAAGACAATTAGGTTTGTACAGGAACAAATGGTGATAATTGCTAACATCTTAGAAGAACCAAAAACAAGCAAGGGGACAGTAGGTAGAGGAAAGAAACAAGCCAAAAAAAAAAGACAAACCTGACAAAACACCAGAAAACTAAGTAGAAACCTCAGTAAATGAAGAAGCACCAGTAACAGAAAAAACAAAGGAGACAATCCCAACTGCTGTAAAGAGAACACCTACCAGAAATAGCACAGAAGAAGCGGAGCACAATGTCTGCCCAGGGTAGGATGAGGAGGAGATGGAAGTGGAGATGGACCACTGGCTCACAAACCTTGCCACCCCCTCCCCCAAGTGAACCATCAGATGATGAGGGAGACTAAATCAGGGCCAGACAATGATAGTATGAGAGAGAGATGGAAGAGGAAAGTGAGGAAGAGAAGGAAATGAAAAGGAGGATCCTGATCCACAGAAAAGACATACATCAGGAATTGAACCACAGAAGACCAATGCCAAAGCTGAAAACACCTACAGGTCAGAAAATACATAAGACTAGCAAACAAAGTACTGCCTGCAATAACATGCCAAGAAAGTAACCTCACAGAGATCAATAGGATATATTGTGCAACAGCAGTCAGCAAAACAGAGATGGCAGGGATAAAGATGCACAAGCATAACAGCCAGGAGCAAAACCAGGGAATGAATGGAAATGAGAGGAAGCCAGGGTGGCAGCAAAGACTAGAGTGCAGAGCGAGTAACCTCAGGAAAGAGATCTCAATTCTAACTACACATATGAGGAGGGAAATAAGATCTGAACTGGGAAGGAGGAAGGTAAATTTACAGTAATCCCTTGTTTTACGCAGTTTTGCATATATGTGGATAAGCCATGCCATACCTAAAATGCTAAATTTGAGCAGATAAATATTGCATGCCAGTTCCATGTGTAGTACAATTACATACTGTGCAGAACACCTAGTGAATCAGCCACTGCACAGTTGCTAGTGATGCACCATGGCTGGTCACCCAGTTTGTTATATCTCCAGGATTATAACTTTTTCATTAAAAACACTCCTTTTTTGATTATTGTGGCTCCAAAACATCCAGCCAGTCCTCCCACAGAGGGAGGCTAAAAGGTCAAGAAAAGTAATGACCAGTGCAAAAAAAAAAATATATATATATAATGTTGTTAGATAAAAGGTCAGGCATGTCAGCAGCAGCAATCAGTTGATTGTTTGGGGGTGAATGAATCAACAGTGTGAACAATCAAGAAAAATGAATAGAAAATAAGAGATTCAGTTAAATCATCTGCCCCCCAGGGAAGTCAAAAAGTTCTCAGATGACATCCAGATGGAGTTTGGTCTTGAGAAATGTGCCACTGCCACACTAAAGAAAGGCAAAACGTATGAATCAGAAAATATTGTGATAGAAGAATTAGAGCAAGAGGCTACATATAAATATCTGGGAATGGAAGAATCTGAAAAGATGGAAAATGACATCATGAAAGAAAGACTGCGGAAAGAATATAACTAATCCTAAAATCCCACCTAAACAGTAAAAATAAGGTCCTATCCATGAACTCACTGGCAGTACCCATACTTCATACAGTTTTGGCATAATCAACTGGACCCAGCTAGAAATCAACAAACTGGATACAATCACCAGAAAAATGCTCCATGCGCATAAGATCATATATAAAAAACCAATGCATGCCAAGGAGGGTTGGTGGATTAGGGCTTGCACTAATAGACGAAGTGCACAAAGAGACAACAATAGGATTAGCACAGCAAATAAAGGAAGGAGAAGGAAGGCTAGTCAGATTTGTAAGAAACTATGAATGTCAAAAGCCTTGAACAACAACACTTTCAAAGGCAAGTGATTATCTAGTGCAGGTCCCCAACCCTGTGCCCATGAGCATCATGGTGCCCGCCAACCCTTTTGCATGTGCCTGCCACTGACTGACTACAATTAATAAGTTTTTATTTAAATTTTTAATAAAATAATGTAATTTAAAATGTGTAACATACTTAACATTTTATTAAATTTTAGTAGTTAATTACAGAAACAGATGCTCATTTATTTGAAAATAATTATTTCTTCATAAATAAATTAAGTTATCATTTTGATAATTTTTCTAAGATTCTTAGTTAGCCCATCCTTGTTCATCATACTGCGCATCGTACTGCACAGCATTGTCATAGCTGCTGACATAGCAGCTACCAGCTAGGAATATCATCCTACTCCTAATTATGAGGCATTGGCCAATGAAATTCAGTGCCAAAAATCACATCACCTTTGAGATTGCTAAATAAGATTTTTTACATAATATAAATAATTAGTTAAACTTGTTTCACATTATTTATGTATTATGTTCATTATTTATGTATTATGTTCATTATTTATGTATTATGTTCATTATTTATGTATTATGTTCATTATTTATGTATTATGTTCATTATTTATGTATTATGTTCATTATTTATGTATTATGTTCATTATTTATGTATTATGTTCATTATTTATGTATTATGTTCATTATTTATGTATTATGTTCATTATTTATGTATTATGTTCATTATTTATGTATTATGTTCATTATTTATGTATTATGTTCATTATTTATGTATTATGTTCATTATTTATGTATTATGTTCATTATTTATGTATTATGTTCATTATTTATGTATTATGTTCATTATTTATGTATTATGTTCATTATTTATGTATTATGTTCATTATTTATGTATTATGTTCATTATTTATGTATTATGTTCATTATTAAGTCCAACTATAAATTTGCCTTCAAAAAGTAAATGGTGCCCGCCGCACTACCGGTAGTCTTGAATGTGCTTTTTGGCACAAAAAGGTTGGGGACCCCTGATCTAGTGGATGCTAGCATAGGACCTGAACAGCTTGAAGACATTGCAAATAAACTTCTCATGGAAAAGATAATCACCATAAAAAGAAGGTATAACAAGAAAAGATCAGAGGAAAAGGAGAACTGGGAAGAGCACAAATTCAGTTAAGTATACAAAGAGGAGGTGCTAAACAGAGCATACAAAGAGGGATAAAACCATCGAGTTCCTGGTAAGAGGGTCACTGAGACCAGAAAATGAATGGCTGGTGGTGGCAGCACAAGATAAGGCACTATGGACAAACTGGTTCAAAAGAAATATCTAGGGTAAAAATGAAACTGGGATGTGCAGACTGTGCTCAAAGAGCCCAGAGACTGAGTCATATACAATCTGGATGCGAAATACTCTTACACAGAGGAAACTACACAGACAAAATGCAGTCTGCAAGCTAGTCCACTTCAAGCTGTGTAAGAAATATGAGATAGGGCTAGAAACAGAAAAGCATTAGGAACATATTCCACAAGGAATAGAAGACAATGAAGAAGTGCTGCTCCTATATGATCATGAGACACAGAAGTATCAGGGTATCAGGATGCAGGCCAAACATAGTAGTGAGAGAGGATGAGGGTAACAAATGCCTCTTGGTGGAAGTAGGAGTCCCAGCAGACTGGAATATAGCAACTACGAAAGGGAAAAGGTTTTAAAATAACAGACACTCAAACATGAAATACAGAGAATGTGGAATGTAGAACCTGAGATCATTCCAATAGTGGTAAGAGTGACAGGGGCAATAAAGAAATCTATAGTGGAGTTCCTTGACCAACTGCCATAAGTATAACATCTGGAGAAATTGTAGGGGAGACACTACAATACAGCATCTTTATCTTACGTCTAGTACTAGGCTGTACCTAAAAATTCCTTAGGGTTAAGGTTTAACCCCGGAAGTAAGAAACTCTCCAGCTTGAGTAGAAAGGGAAAAAAATATATTTTTAAATAATATTCAATTGCCTTCATTGTTAAAATATAAATTAACATTCCATTACATTTTTTCATAGTTTCCAGCTGTTCTGAAAATATGAAATGAACTCAAACTTGGCACTGACATATATTTCATGTTTATTATTCAAACTAAAATAAATTAAATCAAAGTGCAAGTAATGTCTGCCTCATCAGGCAAGTTGCTGAAATGTTTATGAAGTTTTTTTATGATGTAGTTATGGGAGGGTATTGAAAGTGCTACAACTGTAAATGAAGTACTGTAATGGTCTTTTGAAATAAAGCAAATATACTCATCAATTGGTAGTACAACACATTTAATACTTAAAAAAACTGAAGTACAAGAAAGTGAAAAAAAAAAAAATACTTTGAATCTCAAGGGTGCATAATGTTGCAGAATAAAATGCTCATCTAATAATTAATAGTAATGAAGACAAGAATTTCCTTTTAGTCAAACAACTGGGCAAAAGGAATAGGCATCAGATCAAAAAATTTGTTCAGAGAAAAAAATATTACTCAGAGACAAATAAATAGACAGTTCCAATCAAAACAGAAAAACTGAGGATGATCAAGATTTTAAAAAAGGTATTTCTTCCAGCAGTCTTCAAACTCTGAAGCTGATATGAGGCATAGAGTGCAGATGAAAAATACTATGAAACAGTGAAAAACTATCGAAGATGCACAACCCACTTCTACTTTGTAATCAATAGATAAAGGAATTCCTATATTTTTTCCTCATCCTCTTTTGAAGCAAAATGCAGGAATACCCCACAAGGTACAGTTAATGCATGCACAGAAAGTACCATACTATGTGAATCCATACTGAATGGGGAATGTAATCAATACAAAATAAAGTAATTCATTCTCAGACATCAATAACATTATAAAAGTCAGACTTTTGCATTAATTTAAAATAGTTTTAATTATGAAACAACTGCAAAAGTTAATAAATGCTTTTGTTTTTCTAAATTTCATTTAAATATGGCTACTTTCCTGAACCCACCCAACCTTTTTGCCAAAAATATCACAACAACCTAATCAATTGTCAAGGGCATACAGTTGACCTAACAGGAAAGCACCAGTTTCCCTGTTATTATTAATAATCTTTTAAAGTCTCATTATGGACATACAAGAAATACAATTAGGTCAACTGTATGCCCTTGACAATTGGTTAGGTTAAATTTGAATATTTTTGGCAAAAAATCTGGGGTCCGGTATAACACGAAGTACCTAAATATGTACGTAATAAAGTGTATTACAAAATATTATATTTCTGAAAAATACTTCAACAGTGATGTTTGAACACTTTTATTTATCTTCCTGTCAGCATACAATTCTCTGTAGCAGCAAATTGCATTTTCTAAGTCTCTTCACACTTTCATGCTGTACTCATTGTTAGGATCTCCATCCATAATTTTTCTTTAAGCTCTTCATACACCCAAAACATTTTTTTCAAGTTCATCTATGGAGAACTCTTTTGATGATTTCTGATCTTCATTTTCTTTGCTTTTGTCCTCTTTCTTCAAGTGCATACTGTTCTTCTAAACTAATGAGGTCATTATCACTAAGCTCTTCTGAACATGATTCAAGCAACTCTCAAACATTTGCGAAATCTAAATCTTCACCTATTTACATTTAGTGTGCGCGCTTGGAAAAAAATATTTGTTTACAAAACTGAAAAACCATACTGGGGTGAATCAGGACCAGTACTGAACTGGGGTTTAATGTTAAATTGTAATCCATACTATAGCAAATTCCATACTCATTGAATCTGTACTATGCGGGGTATTCCTGTATAGTCCACCCAGAACATGACATACACCACAACAATAATGATGTTAGGAGGTCCAGAAACTGGCACAATGCAGACCAACTAACGTGGCCCACTGCTCTAACTCCTAGATGATTATTATTATTATTATTACCAGTATTATCAGGATTCAAACCCCAACCTGTCTTCACTTCACTTATAGGGAAATGGTGTTACCCACTGAACTCCTAATGCAAGCTGTATATCATTCTAGTGTTGAAAAGGTTGAATGTAAAAATACAAAACAAATATGAAAAAGGTATAAAATATTAAGTGCATAGGTGAGAGAAGTAGTGGTAGACTACATAAAGCATGGAATGACAATTAGTAAATGGGTGAATAAATATGAAGTTCATATAGGCCTAATTGTGGCAAGAATTAATAGAAACAAATGGGAATAGTAGAGTTTATAGGGTGTGTAAATGGAGATGTTGGTCTTGCTTAACAAATTACTACAGCACTAAAAGCTAAAGTTGAAAATAACCAATTTTATATTTTTTTTGGAAAGTGGCACAGATGTGGAATTTTGCTATATGGGAGGGCACTGGTCCACCTGGACACCTGTGTGAATGGATGTGTTGCTCTAGTTTCTACCTTTTGTCCTCTTCATTACCTTTATTTAACATACAGGTTGTTTCTACCTTCTCACCCCAATTTGTTAGTAAATGATATTTTGGTAATGTATGCATATTTTTTGTAATAAACTGATGTAACATATATCTTCAAGGTCAGTTTCACTTTCCCCTGCCTGATCAACTATCCTGTCCTCAAATTTTGCATTCATGACCCAAGGCTTTCATCAAAACAATACCCTGAAAATACAGAATGAAAAAGTTTATCCACCAAAAGACCACCAAATTGGGTTCATTGCTCTAATACCCCATTTTTCCTAGGAATTTTCTAGAAATAATTAGCTCATCATTTCTGACAACACAGTCCATTAATCTCGCTGCATGTTCAATGAATGTGCTAAGCTTCTTGAGCTGACACATTCCTATAATATCAGGCAAAGATACCTAGTATGATTCAAAGGTATACTGACTTACTTTAACCACCTAATGTTACACAATAGTTAGAATAGGCCTACCTTAGCAATTTTGTCTCCACATCCCTTGCATGCTGCTCTGCTACTTTTAGAATATTCCACTGAGAAGTCCTTATCCACTTTCCCAACATTTTTCCTTTTCTTGCACCAGTTGGAGTTGCTAAACCACCCTTTTCTAGAAACAATAAATGATATACAGTACTAATCCATAATAAAACATTTTCAAAATACAGTAGGCCAGTGTATTCAAAGTGGTTTTAAATCTTCTAATGATCTGCAATCAAAGTTAAAAGGGTCTATATGGTAAAATCAATCATAGCCATTACTAAAACATACTATTACTTAAATTCAGAATTACTGAACTTCAATCCTGGTGATACTTTGTAGTTTGTTATACGTCACTTTTGGCTAGGGATATTTACAATATTTAAAATTAACCCTTTCATACCAACAATTGTAATGACTACACAATTTTACAAGATTTTAGTCCTTCTAGAGAATAACCAGTGCCGTGGTTAGCACCCTCTGTACCCCACAGCTGGGGGAAGGGGGTGCAATGCCGAGTCTGTGCCAACTGAACTCCAGTAACAATGCTTTGTTGAAAGTGTGGGATAATAAATAGATTAAATAATTTTAATTTATAACAGGAAACAAAAGGAATGAGAGAAGAGGCAAATTTTCTAGTTCCAGCTGCAGGGGACAGGGGGTCCATAAAAATGAGGATGGAAAATAGCTTCAGAATATGATGCCCAAAGCTTTTTAATGCCCTGCCAAAAGTGAGGAACATCCAGCACACCAACCTGAATAACTTAAAAAACCTGCTGAACAGATTCCTGTGCAATGTCCCTGACCAGCTATGCGTGGCTGGCTATGAGGGCAGGAGGATATCAGAAAGCAATTCTTTCCTCCACCAAATCCCACAAATGAGAGGCTGACCACAGGTCTATCCTGAGCCATCATTCAAACTAGGGATGGAAAATAACCAAAAAGTATAAAACTGATTTTCACCATCGCTATATTCTTAAAGCCAGTTTTTACTGATGGGATTCTGTATGCTTTTTAGGGAGGTAAATTATCAAAATATTAAACAGAAATAAGGTTTTAATTGATTCAATCAAGTATGTGTAACATTTGAATTAAAAAGTTTATCATCAAACTTGATTTTTGAAATAACACTTGAGAAAACAAAGGGCATTAAGTGTCTGATCTGACATTCTTGAGTGAATTTTCATGACGAATAAACCAGCAGTTGAAAACACACTCTCGGACTCTACACTGGTGGCTTTTATTGTAAGCAAATTTTCGCTTCTATTCAAAGTAGCTTCAAAATATTTGAATTCATTGTTTACGTCAAAGGTCTCAAAGAATCTTTCTTGGGTTTCATTTTCAGTTTGTTCATCTCACACATGTACTCGTTCATAAGTTGATGATCATTTATTTCATGACCTGAGCTGCATTGTGAATCTTCGAGTTTCAAAGCAATTGAGTGGACTTGGTCGTCTGTTTCTGAAATCTGGCAAGCTTCTGGAAAAAGCCTCTTAAATGTATGACCACAGACTTCTAAAGTGCTTGTCTTGAAGGAAAGAGGAACAGTGCTGATGATTCATTTTTCAAGACCTCTGGATTGTGGAGAAAACTCAGCAAGGAAACAGCTCTTTTTGTCTTCTCAATGAGTAGTGATCAATGAGACACTGACATAGCTCAAAAGCTAAAGGATTGTTTTTGCTTTCAAATTTATCCAAAATGAACTTCATGGAAGATTCAGCTTTGAGCAAATTTGTATCTTTGGAACAGAGTCCCTTCAAAACAATTTCCAGTGGACAAAGCGTGTCAAAGAGGCTCTTCAGAGCATTCCATTCTTCATCTGAAATCATCTCTGTTGAGCATATCACTCTAAGGGCCTTTGGAATGCAATTTTTGAGTTTCAAAAATCTTTTTATCATGGCCAAAAGACTGTTCCACCTCATTCTACAGTCAAGGATAAGCTTCATTTCCTTTCCATTAATTTATCTTTGACAAAATCCTGCAATCTCTCATTTTTCAAAGGAGACTTTCGAAATATGGGGCAGATTTTTCTCACCTTATTTATTACTTTTAAGTAATCTTCTCGAAGTTTTGGAAGAACAATTACGTCATCTATGTTGGACTCAAAAATTGTATCAGTGCATAAAATTTCACATTCATCTTCGCTTAACTCATGTGCAGTGTGTTTATCTTCTTCGATGGCTTCATCTTCAGGGGTAGGGTCACTTTCCCCTTCAACTGAATTTTCAGCAGTTTTTTAACCCTTCGAATGTGCAATTCCTGACTGTGCTTTCCACCTATGCGCAAAACAATTGGGAAATTTACCCTTTTGTTAAAGTAAAATAAATCAAGTCAAGCACCATTTTGTTAAATTATTTTTGTTTCCCTTATAATAAATAAACATTTTCTCTTACAATGAAACAGAATTTAGTGGGTAACTTGGGAATATGGTTGAGTAGAATCTTATGAAAATTTACATGTTTTCAAGCGTTTATGTTCAATCTTGTATAAGAAAGTGGGGGAATGAAACGTACGCTATGGCAGCTAAAAGACAAAGACTGGAAAGTTATGAACAAATGAGAGCTGCATTAGATGCAATAAGCTCTGGAAGCAGTGCAAATATCTGCATGTAAATAGAACAGGATCATGTGGAACTATAAAGGTAAATAGAAAAAACATGCCCAAGTTTCGCCCAAGTAGAAAAGGAGAGTGCCATCTGATGGGATCAAAACCTTTATTAGCACTAAAATGGACTGATAAAAGAGATGTGCATATGCTAACAACAATTCACAGTGGAAGAATGATCGACACAGGAAAGGTTGATCGTCGAACAGGGTTGTGGAGTCGGAGTCGGATGGAGTCGCACGTTTCAGGGCGGAGTCGGAGTCGGAAAATTTTGGACCGACTCCACAACCCTGGTTATAGCCACTAGGTTAAGGGTTATTCAATTTTAAGTAGGACTACTACTGGTTAGACCTTAATTATGTTTAAGAGAATCTTTTTCATTTATATATATATATATATATATATATATATATATATTATTGGAAAAAATAAAAATCCCTTGATATGATAATATTTACAAGTCAATATCCTTCTTAATATTTGAATGTTCCCTTATCCTAGAAAGTAACCTGACGATTCATGTGGTGGTGATGAAATGTCTTATTATTATGATAATTATAGAGTGAAACACTAGAGGAGTCGGAGTCGTATATTTAAAATGTGAGGAGTCGGAGTCGGATTTTTAGATTTTTTACAATGTGTGGAGTCGGAGTCGGAGTCAAATTTTTACAATGTGTGGAGTCGGAGTCGAATTTTTACAATGTGTGGAGTCGGAGTCGGAAAATTTTGGACCGACTCCACAACCCTGTCGTCGAACAAACAAAATAAAGTTCAAACCAGATGCTGTTGTGGACTATAACAAAAATATGCATCTGGTAGACAAATCTGATATGCAGATTGGCAGCATAGAATGCGTTAGGAAAACTGAAGTGGTATAAGAAGGTATTCTTTCATCTTTTGGACATCTCTCTTTACAATTCCTTTGTACTCTACAAAAAAACTACGAAAAAGCAGATTTCCATGAGAGAATTCAATCTTACATTAGTCTCTCAACTACTCACGAAGTATGCTCAAGTAACATCCCCACATCCTGGAAGATAAAGTGTGAGACCAAATGCTCCTGACAGACTTCTCTCAGCTAATTACATTGAAAGGCATCACTTGGAACAAGTTCCAACACCACCATCTCGACCTGTAGGTCAACGACAATGTCATGTATGCGCACATACAACACAGAGAAAAACATGTTAGAAAAGTTTCTACTTGGTGTCCAGAATGCAGTTGTATTGTGCCTTGAGTGCTTTGTTCTCTACCACACCCGTGCCAACTACTAAATACTAAATTCAGTAAAAGTGTAAAACAATGTTGTAAATAAGTATAATGGGAAGTGTAGATTTATCAAAAGAACATTTATTTTATGAACAATTATTTTATAAGGAGTTATTTTTCAAAAGGAATAAAAAATTATTTTTCAAGAGGACAAATAAAATGTACATTCTTCAAAACTCAAATTTAAGTATAATACTTGCTCGTTTGTGTGTACATGTGTGCATGTGTATACATGCATGCATGCATGTGTGTCTATGTTTGTTGCGGATGGTTTATGAATATATCTGAGTCATCAATAGCATTAAAATGCAAAATCATTTATTTTTATTAGGATTTTGTGCGAAAACATAAAAAAAATAATGCAATCATCATATGATGCTGGGAGCATTCTTCTGACAAACTTCCTGAGCATCATATGAGAATGGGAGCAGCGTAAGCATTAATACAAGATATCCAAAACCGTGAGATGTATAGCATGTGCAATGCATTGCTGGTGATCAGGTACTATTTCTCTTCCAAATTTGACCATTACTGAGGCACCATCAGTAGTGCAACCCATGATATGCTTATCTAGGTCCAAGCCAAAGTGTCTTCCAATCTTTTCCTAACAATTGCAATAGTTTTGGTGCTATCGAGAGAACCATTTATTTTCATGAGACCAAGACTGCATGACCAGATTCCTGGGATCTTGGGAGCATTGCTCCAGTAAATTTGACCCTGAGAAAAAGTAAATTTGGGTTTGGGTTTTGTTCATCCGCTAGACGTTATGCAATTTTTTTGCATATACATTCTTGTACAAACCAATTTTTTTAAATTACAGATTTAGTTATTTTAAGTTTAGTTGGTAATTCCATATTTAACAATTATTTTTATTTTTTGTTAAGCTTCAATGTTTTGATAATTAAAATTTTATTAAAACGTATATTTTTTTAATATAAAATTATCAGGATTGGACTATGTTCCATTGATCTCGGCCAGGTTTGATAAATTGGCCAGATAATTACTTGTGCGGTTTTAAGTAATCCACCATGACTCTAGAATTGAAAAGTTTAGTTAAGTTTAAACTTACTTTTACTTACTTTAACTTACCTACTTTTACTAAGTTTAAAGCACTTACTTTTACTTACTTTCATTGTACTATATTTACTTACTTTTACTCACTTTTACCATACTATATTTACTAACTTTTACTTATTTTGTATTTTTTCAGGTAGTCAATAATCAATAATGGATCCTAATATTGATGAAGTTGGAGAGAAAAGTGAGGGTGTTAAAAGGGGTTACTTTTGTGGTCAATGCAAGAACAAATATTCAAAGAAGCAAAACTGGGAGGAACATTTTAATTCCAAAAAAAATATTTGTTACAATACAAGAGGTCCCAGAGTTTGGGCCCACAGCTTAGATATTGCAGTAAAGAAATACCAGGATGAAGTGCAGCAAAGAGATACGGCAAAGCAGTCATTTAGTTTGTTCACAAAATGTGCTAGTGCTAGACCTCAGAAAAATGAACCAACTTCATCAACTGCTAATCTAGAAAATGAAACTTTTTCACTAGATGTTTCACAGACTGAAGAAAGTGCTTCTCCTCCACCTAAGAAACAAAAGGTAAGTGAGGAATCTGCGCATCAGACTAACAAAACTGCTTTAGAGGAATTTGAAAATTCCCAAATCCAGAAGACATTGAATGCAATTTTGCGCCTAACAAAAGAAACTCACCAAGCTGTTGTGGTTAATAAAGAGAAGAGTCAAAATATGCCTTCAAGTTCAAGTGTTGCATCCAAATCTAATAAAGCAAAAAGCAACAAATTTGACATTTCCATAGCCCATTTAAGCAAGTGTAAATCAACACATTGCTGCTGCAATGAATAAATAAACTTAAGGTGACTTATAAACTGTACATTATTGTATTATTATGTTTAGCTAAAACAATTTGTAATTGGTATGTCGTCAATTCAAGAGTTTACTATCATTAACCTATCTAGTGGTGTAAGGGAAAAAAAAGTAAATTCAGAGCTGTGCTCCAGTAAATTTGTTCAAATCTGGAGTCATGACCAAGAGACTAATGTTGATTTTCATCATGAACATTAATATATCTTTGGTTTTGCAAAGATGTATACTCATCCATAGTTAATGAATAGCAGATTCCTTGTCTCACCTGATTCTTGGAGTAGTTGACCAATTCATGTTTCTTTTTCTCATAAAAACTAAGCACCATTTTTCTGACACCATTATGGGAAGTTGGATGAAGCTTGTCATATTTTATCTTTCTTAGGCTTTCTTGAATGAATTCACTTTGAGCAATTGATTGGAAACTCAGTTCATCTGCACACGCAAGTTTCGAAATTTCCTCTTCTATGGACATTTTTTGCACAAACTCTTCCACTGTTCTTTTTCTTCAATGGCTGATTAATCTAGTCGATGTTTATGCCATGAATATTTTTCATGTGGGATGATAAACTTGAAGTAGAACCTCCACAACACTTTAAAACTTTGTGACATGTCATACACTCTGCTTCTTCTTTATTCTTACGAGTGAAATGATACCAAGCATTTGATTTCTTTGACATGATGAAGTATTAAATCTTAGAACCTTAACCGATCAATGTGCAATCATTCACATAACATTCAAGACTGAAGCATGAATTATTTACACTTATAAACAAACAAAAAATGATATGAAATGATGCAAAACATAATTACTATGTTTTTAAACGTTTGGAAATGTTTGTTTTATAGAAAATGGACCAAAGTGATTGGAGACTTGCGCAAAAATGTGAAAACTGGTTCTTATCATTGGTTTTGGTAATTAAAATTTTATCACTGGTTAAAAACCTGTTTTTTAAAACTGGGTTCCATCTCTAATTCAAACCCTCATGAAGTACTAATCAATTTCATTTTGATTTTATTTAATTAAATTTTTAATAAATCAAAAATTTGCATTTATATTTTTAGCCAAGAAGAGCAGATCCTAAAAGCACTATTAATTTTGCATGCCAAACTTAACAATTTGAACTTACCTTGAAATGTGTAAAACTAAAGAAATTAGTACCCAACAAAGTCTTTTTTTCCTAAATACAGAGGTTTGAAAGTGTGTCATTACATAAAACTGACAGCCAAAAAGCTTAACTTATTCTTATTTTCATTCTCTGTTGTAAATTCAGTATAATACCAGTTTTGATACTTCTCACTTCATATCTCAAACAAATTTTCATTCTTAAAAACTAATTCAAAAGACCTCCACTTCAAAATACCAGAATCACTTTATACAAAAACTCAGGCCATTTCTTAATGAACAGACTTCATCTCTTAAACTTTACATGGAATAACCACCCAATTAAATGACCAACCAACTATTTACATCTCAAGATGTTCTCCACTTTTTCTTTAATGTGGCTACAGTCTCTATCCACCATCTCTTATTGAAAGGGGGGTGGGAATGTTTCTAGTACAATTTTTACATCCATATTATTATGTACTTATTTTTTTCCTGTTTTACTTTGTCTTAATTTTAATTTTTAACTTTTATTAAATCTAGCTTACTTCCATGAAAGATGTTTCTAGGATCAAATGAAATATTTAGATTAAATAAAAGATACTAAAAACTTTGGTGATAATCTTCATATTCCTCATTATCACTTTTTTTTATGTAGGAAGGCAGGGCCAAGGGTGAATGCCTGCAAAGATGCCACAGGATGCCACAGTCCCTTAGAAGGGAGTCAAAATCTGGTCTCCAATGAGCTTAAATAATTTTAATTAATTAATTTTGAAAAGACTGTGTAGTGTGTAAGACGCATGTGTATATATAGTAAGGAACAGAAGATGCGTGTGTTTGAGAGCATGCTTGACTGCTCACAGGGTAGACGAGACAGAAAAAAATCAACTAAGGAGTGATAGGAGAAATGAGTTCTAGTACTTCCTGTAGCCCCCCCCCCCAACTGTGGTCAGTATCTACACACACACACACATATATATATATATATATATATATATATATATATATATATATATATATATTATTATTTATTTATTTCCTGCCCAGTGTGACAGTTACGTGTTTTGTTGTAAAGTCCAAATAAAAGTGATATTACAAAAATCCAGTAGTTAATCCTTTTTAAATAGTGCCAAATTTTGAGTGAATATTCAGTGAACACAGTCATATGCCTCTTTAAGTGGCGAAATAGTGGCGTTTGTTGAAATAAAGCAAATATGATTAAAGCAACTTAATCTATACAATCTATTTTGAGCATTTTCTCTCAGAGGAAATCTAACTGCCCATCGAAAGGCAATATCCCTCAGGTATCCCCCATGGTACACTCCAGGACACCAATCAGTGAGAACCTACAGTATGCCACATCCCTCACCCCACGGAATAACGTAAAAACTCCCCCCCCCCCTTATTTCTAAAGTGAAGTAAAATACCTCACTTAATAAATTATCATTTTGAGTTAATATTTTGAGCACAATCATTTACATACAATTAGAAACATGGCAATGGTAAATCAATTTATACAACCCTGTGGATACTGTAAAAAAAAATGGATGAATCAAAAAACACTTTGCTGTGATCTTTGCCAGAACTTAGTCAAATTTCAATGCCTGAAATGGAGTGACGAAGAAATCTTCCTCATAATGGGTGCTAAATAAGTGAACGGAATCAAGTTCTTCTGCAAAAGCTGCATAATCGAAATAAACTCTTCTTACAGTTTTTAAAGAATGAGACTATGAGGAAAAGGCAAAAGAGGAGCTTATGAATAGCAAACAGAGAAAAGAAATAAAAGGAACGAAGATAGTAAGAGAAAAAACTGCAAAAAAATAAACCAGAAAAGAAAACAGCAAAAGCAGAAATAATAAAAATAAAAGAAGCACCAACAGAGGAAACAGAGGCACAAAACCAAATCTAAAGTTTTCAAACAAAAGGCATTAGCAGCAATAGGAAAAAACAAGACAATAAAGAAACCATACTGAAACCACCAAAAACAAAGGCCCCAAATAAAAATGTAGAAGAAAACATATAAATAACTATGTGAAAGAAATATGGGTAAATCCAGGATAAATAGACATGTAAAAGCGCTGATAACACTAATACATCTTCAATATTCATGAAACTTGGTCTGATGATGTTTTTTAGTGAAAAAAACAAAGCCTCAAATTTTTTTTAAAATAAGTTGAATAGATCAAAATTTAGGGTCAGGTCAAATTTTGGCCAAATCATGACCTAAGAATTTTTTAAATCCCTATATCTCAGCTTCTAATTGTCGTAGCTTAATAAACTTTATATGGATGGAAGCGGAATGAGCTCTAATTTCCAAAAATGGTACTTTCATTAGGATAATTTAAAAAAAAAAAAAATTCAGGATTTGACCTTGAAGGGATCAAAATATCCCAAAATATCTGTGTAGATCTTGTATTCACAAATAATACTAACTTGATTGCGGATATAAAAATAAATCCAACTATTATCTCAGCCCATAATATAATTGAGTTAACAATATGGTGATAACTTTAAAAGACAATACACATACGGAAGGAAGAAACAAATTTGGGGCTTTTAACTTGAACTCTAAGACCATAAATTGGGAAGAAATCAGATCACACATGGCCCAAATAGAGTGGAGAACAGTTTTTGAGAATAAAACAACTGAGGAAATGCTAACAACCTTGGAAGAAAAGACTGAGGATTTGGAAAAATATGCTCCAAAAGCATAGCCAAAAGGAGAGAGGAACTGGCTAGAGAGGCAAAAGAGAAGAATATTCTACAAAGAGAGTAGTGACGAAGTTAGCTAACTGCAGAGACGACAATGCCAGGAAAGAAATACAAGAAAAAACTGGAGGGAATCAATTGGGAAATACAAACTCTGATAAAGGGCCATACAGAGAGGGAAGAGGAAAAGGTAGTAGAAGCAATAAAGGAAAATCCAAAATACTTCTACAGCTATGTGAAAAGGAAAACAAGAACACACGCTACTCTCAGGCCCTTAAAGAAAGGAAATAATGAACTAACAGATGATCTAAAAGAAATATCAAACATTGAGAGCCCAGTATGAATCGGTATTCAACCCCAAAAAAGGACAAAACAACCCGACATAGATGCATTCTTTAAAAAGAAATGGCAAGGAGAACGCATAACAGACTGATTTTACCCCAGATGTAGTGATAGCTACAGGACAAATGCAATCCCATTCAGCCCCGGTCCAGACAAATGGAATGCACTATTAATTAAAAACTGTAAAAATGAAAAGCTAAACCCTTATACTGGATATGGAGAAGATCCCTAGTAGGGAAATACCAACCATCTTGAAAGAGCAATCATCATCCCTATATATAAAGGAGGGAAGGGGTGGATTTAAGTTTTCTGGCACCAAGGGCCATACTGATTTAGCCACCCTTCAGACACTTATGAAGTTACCATTGAGCAATAAATGGGGTGGTTAGTGTCGCTGACTATGAATCCATCAGCCCCGGGTTCAAGACCCAATGGCAGCTGGTGCGCAGTAAAACCCAGTTGTTCATCCTTCCACACAAAGAAAGTGGTTGGTAGGTAAATGGGTACCCTAGGTGGCCTAGTGGTTAAGATGCTGGGCTGCTGATGGGGCATGGTTCACGTTAAACTGTAGGTCTAAGGTGGAGTGAAATGCTTGACCTTTGTCAGAATGAACAATTCTGGCGGAAGCTAACCAAAGGTTATCCTCATCTTGTGTGGAATGCTCTTCTACAGAAGCGTCATTCTTTACATTATATATACATACTATATATATAATGTAAAGAACGACACTTGCGTAGGAGCATTCCACACAAAATGAGGGAGAACGAACAAATGAAAAATGAGGTACCACCCAGGAATTGAACCCGGGATCATCAAATTACCGGTCAGATATGCTATCCACTACAGTGACTACACCATGGACCTCAATCAATCAAAAGCCATTCTTCCTCCTCATCTTGTGCAGAACACTCTTCTACACAAGAGTCATTCTTTACATTAATTATACTGTGGGTTGTTTGCAGTTAAAATGTATATATGTACAGCATGCAAAGGTGCCCCCTTAAGGCATTGGTTTCTGCTTGTATGTAGGAGAATTATGACTTCTGATTGATAGAGGTCCATGGTGTAGTGGATAGCATATCTGACTGGCAATCGGATGATCTCTGGTTCAATTCCCGGGTGGTACCTCATTTTTCATTTGTTCACACTCCCTTCTCATTTTGTGCAGAATGCTCTTTGACACAAGCATCGTTCTTTACATTAATTGTACTGTGTGTTGTTGCAGTTAAAAAAAAAATTATATATATATAACGTAGAGAACAACGCTTGTATAGGAGAATATTCCGCGCAAGATGAGGAGAGAGAACGAAACAAATGAAAAAATGAGGTAACCACCCGGGAATCAAACCCGGGATCTTCTGATTGCCAGTCCGATATGATAACCATCACACCATGGGCCTCACTCGAACAAATGCTGTAATTCTCCTACATATGCGCAGAAACCAATGCCCCAAGGGGGCACCTCCCACATGCCATACATTTTAACTGCAAACACGCAGTATAATTAACGTAAAGAATGACGCTTGTATAGGAGAATATTCCGCGCAAGATGAGGAGAGAGAACGAAACAAATGAAAAAATGAGGTAACCACCCAGGAATCAAACACGGGATCTTTCGATTGCCTGTCAGATATGATAACCATTACACCATGGATGGTTACCTCATTTTTTCATTTGTTTCATTCTCTCTCATCTTGCGTGGAATATTCTCCTATAGAAGCGTCGTTCTTTACATTAATTATACTGCGTGTTTGCAGTTAAAATGTGTGTGTATATATACACTATATGATCAAAAGTATTCGGACACCGCATGGTTTTGGGAAAAATGGTTTTATTATGGCATTTAGTAACCAGTAGGTCCACCCTTTGCTTTTATTACAGCGTCAACACATCGAGGCATACTTTCCACCAGTTTTCGGTAAGTCTGTGCAGGAATGGCTCGCCATTCCTCTTGCAGAGCTGATGCAAGAGATGCAAGTGAAGCCAGGCGTTGTGTGCGGTTTCGTATCCGTCGCTCCAGTTCGTCCCACATGTGCTCGATTGGGTTGAGATCGGGGCTCTGAGCAGGCCAGTCTAACAAATCCACCTTATTTTCACGAAACCAGTCCTGCACACGCCTTGCAGTATGGCAGGGAGCTCGATCCTGTTGAAACAAACAATGGCCATCTCCGTAGTATTGCCACAGTGTAGGAGGGCCGAATTGTCCAGAACGTCGAGATAAACGTCAGCGTTCATGGTAGTGGGTATAACAACCAACGGGCCGAGCCTAGCCAGGAAAAACAACCCCATACCATGATGGACCCTCCACCGAACTTCACCGTTGGACGTACACAGTCAGGAAGCCGTTCTCCGGGCTGTCGCCACACCCAAACACGCCCATCAGACTGGAAGAGTGAATACCGCGACTCGTCGCTCCAAAGAACAGTTTTCCAGTCCTCCACGGTCCAGGAACGATGGGAGACACACCAGGCCAAACGACGCGTGGCATTAACTTTTGTAATCAGTGGCTTGTGTACAGCTGCTCTACCATAATAATCGAGTCTGTGCATCTCTCTGCGGATAGTTACAGTACTAACGGAGGTACCGGATGCTCTTCCTACCTCCTCAGCGATGGAAGCGGCAGAGGACGTGCAGGACTTCTTGACATGTCGTACCAGACTTCTTCTATTACGTTCCATCAGTTTGCGTGGTCGTCCGGAACGTTTTTTCGCGTTAGTTTCACCGTCGTGCTTCCATCTCATGATAACATCCGCTACAGTCGACTTCGGTATATCCTGTTTGGCTGCAATGTTTCGTATAGAAACGTTACTTAAATAACATCCGATGACGAGTCCACGTTGGAACACGGAGAGTTCACATCCGCGCGGCATGGCTTCACAACAGTTACTGATAACTTAACAGAACACCTCAGCATTATAGTTTCGCCACGCTTTTTCCCAGCATACCTTTTGGCGAAGGTGATATTTGCAGAAATGCGGATTTTCCGGGGTGTCCAAATACTTTTGATCATATAGTGTATATATATATATCAGTAAATACTCAAGTCAGACTCATCCTCTGTCAAGTGCTATTATTCTTTTGTTTATTTTACTAAGTGAAGTGTTTTTTTAATACTGTATTGTACAAAAAGGTTTCACACTCAAAATAATTCCAGCAACAGTAACAAGTTTTATTGTTTTTTAATGTTTATTTTGAACATTGTATTAGACTCTCACTAATCAAACTTAAAAGGTTAGAGAGTATTTATGCCTCTTTAGGGTAAATAGGGGGGGTAATTAAGGTAATTTGGGAGAGTCAGACTTTTCAATGAGTCAGACTAGCTAGAGCCCTATATAGTCCGACTTATCAAGTATTTACTGTATGTATATATATCGCTTTTTTTCTAAGTTACAGCCCATTTTGTGTTGCAGCAATTCTTTCCACAAACTATTTACAAACACTGCTTGCTGGCAATGTGTGTGTGTACAAGACTTATGCGAGTGTGCTCTCAATCCTCTTTTTCTATCCTCTGTGTTGTTTTCTGATGAAACAAACTTCACAAGAAATGGTGTGATCAATTTCCACAACACTCATCACTGGGCCAGAGAGAATCCACATGCCATCACCCAGTCAAGGTACCAACAACAATTTAGTATCAATGTATGGGCAGAACTTATTGCCAACTTAATTGGTCCTTTTGTTTTGCCTGGAAGATTAACAGGAGAATCCTATTTCAACTTTTTAAGGAATGATTTAAGCAATTTACTAGATAAAGTTCCTCTTGGTGTCTGATATCATATGTGGTTTATGCATGATGGCACTCTGCTTCATTTTAGTCAAGTAGCCAGAGACTACTTACATGACCATTTCAATGATAAATAGATAGGCCATGGAGGACCCATTGTGTGGCCTGCTCACTCCCCAGACCTGAATCCACTTGATTTTTACCTGTGGGGTCATCTGAAATCCATCATTTACATGACACCCATTGACAACATTGAAATGCTTTGCCAATGTCAGTGTGAAGTGTTTCTTTTCATCTATGCACTTCATTTTAAATGATTTGAGGTCATCTTTGTCAGAAACCTCCTTAAATAACATTTTGTTTTTAAAGACTAATGGACTTAACTGAAGCAATGTTGTTTTTTCTAATTTCAGTTAAATGATTTGGGCAATATTGAAGATATAGTCTACATTGATTCTACAGTGATCAAAAGGATAAAAAAATTCTTTAGTTATGCATAAACAAACTTTATTTCAGACTCAACAGGTACAAACATTATACAAGTGATCCACAGAAGGTTAAGAGATAGTTGTCTGGAGCAGTATTTCATTTTTGTGATAATAAAAGTAGATTCTAGATGTATAAAGTGTTTGTAGGCCCTATAACTATTAGCCAATACCACAACTAATACCAGTACCATTTTCAAAAGTTGGTAATATCAGTACCACTTAGTCACAAATACCAGTACCAGTTAAAAATTATCATACCAGTATCATTTATATTACTGGTACCCAGCCCTACATTATAAACTGAGTAAACATTCTTGGCAAGACCCCACCATTGTCACTCCATCAGAAGACTTGTGTACATTTTGGTTAGAATGGAAAAGCAGGTATCCAAAATGTGTTTGAAGCATTGAAAGTTTTAATCCAATCAATAGAATGGTTACAAAAGAAATTGATGAAAGATTGACTGTCTGTGTATTACTGTGTTTTTTAGTCTACTCAACAAAATAGACTGAAACAAACAAAGGTATCTCATTGAAAGAAAACATTTATGAAGATTACAACTAACAAAATAATTTCAACTGCAAAACTAAATTATGCAAGTTTCTCACAAAAATAGAGTATGATTTCACATATTTTTAATTTCAATAGAAAAATAAACAAAGATTTTTCCATGCAAGTTGATTTCTTTGTTAAACACCGAGACACCCCCTGAACACTTCACATGACCCCAGGTACAGCAAAGTAAATCATGTTCAAAATCCCAAGCATCTCACAATATTAAGTACTTACTGATACACAATTAAAAAATATCTGTAGAGAAATTAATTGCACATTGTATTGTAGTGGGTGCTTAACCCCCTATTATTAGAAATCATTAGCAATTATCATGTGTTAATGGTGCTCTCATTTTTTCAGTATTTTCAGGGTTGACTATATCTTAAAGGAATTAAAAAAATAAATAAAGAGAAATTAGTAGAATTGCAAATGATGATTAATATATATTATAAACTTTAAGAGCCAGAAAATATCAGGTGGATAGTGTGCCAGGAAAAGTAAGAATGAGAAATGAAGGGTTTTGTTGCCTTTATAAATGGTAACAAACTTCTTTTTTTTTTTTTTTAAACATAGTGAATATGCTTAACTAGGCTTACAGAGGGTTCACAAAGTAAATAGAGCAACTTTTCCAGCTTTTTAATTAATAATAATAATACGTCAGTAAATAACACATTTAATTATTATATTTAGAATCATGTTGCTTTCCCCTTTGCAATATCTAAAGCAACATGTTCTGGCATTCCACTGATGAGCTTAACCACTTGTTCTCAAGGACAGGGCTACATCGTAGCCAATGTCGTAACACCAATTCCCATTGATCATTGAAGTTAAACAACAGTGGGTCTGCGTAGTAGTTGGATGGAGACCATCCTCCGCATCAAGATTATGTTGCAACCCATGGTTCAGATCTAACATAAAGCAAAAGTAAGTGTGTGTGTGTGTGTGTGTGTGTGTGTGTGTGTTTACAAAGTGAAAGTGAGAAAACATTTAAATGTTGATTTAGTATTCTAACTGTTCCAAACAATATTTCCTGCATTGTTTATGGTTTGGTACAATAATTAGGCATAAATGGGTTAATTTAATAAAACAGACAATAAGCCTGTTGGTAGGTGAGGGGTCATATAAATTTGTGTTAATCTACATAAAGCTATATGCTAATGCAGGAAAAAAAAAATTTAAGAACCTACCAATTTTATCCTTTATCTTTTGTTGATCCTCCCATCGAAGAGAGTCAAAATGTGCAATATCTTCAATGGACTTTGGCCGTTGTTTTGCAAAGAAACATGAATGATGATACCAGTGTGTTATTTTACCATCAAATGAAGGAGACTGAAAATAGAAATAAAAGATATAAGATTGGATTCCTACTGCTTCTAGAGTTAAAGCCAGGTGGTTATCTAGCTTTCCCACAACAACGACTGATTTTTTCATTTCCCTACTATTATAAGGTGTATATATACATACCACCACCTCATTCCAGTAAATTGAACAATGATGGCAAGTCAAGTGTTAGCTAATGAATAACTATTGAAAAAGTAAAATGGGTTCTACTATAGCATGATTCCTACCTCGATTCGGCAGTCTACCTTTTAATTATAGCTTCTTACCTTGTTTACTAATTGCTTGTTTACATTCCAATGTCCATCGCCCTTGACGATTGGTTAGGTTTAGTCATGATATTTTCATTAGTTTTAACAAAAATATCGTGACTAAACCTAACCAATCATAGGTAGACCACATAGGCTACTATAGTAGCACCGAAACTATTTTTTAAATAAATAAAATTGAATAATAAATAGCATTTTATATTTATTATATTTTCATTTATACCTTGGATAGGAATCACACACTACACTACTGTAGTTTCGAACCAAAATGGGTAGGAATCACCCTTTAGTATCGAAGTCACCGGTAGGAATCACGCTATAGTAGCACCGTAAAATGTTATGATTTTGCAGTGGTTATCACTTAAATCTAAAAATTAGTGATGCACCAGAGGCTGAAGGGCTAGAACCTTCGGCTTAGTGTTTTTTCCTCCAGCTGGAGGTTCTGCCCAATTGATTTATTTCAGTATTTATATGCGTGTGTGGTCCATCGTCTCATCTATTTAGGGTTTACATATATATTATAGTCCTGCTATTTTAAATTATTAAGTCTTTAATAACTTAAACTTTATAAAAGTAGACTTTCTATGCTTTGTGTGTGCTAAAAAAAATTCCCACTGAACAGAATATCCTCAGGTAATGAAACTTATGATGTCTTGCTGAATGCTGAGTAAAGTAGCCTATATCAAATCAATTATTAATACAATCACTGATCACTCATAAAATAAATTATTATTACAGTCACTGAGAACTGAAATATTCAGATAGGTGCAGAAATGAGGTTTTATAGTTTTATAGAATTAAAACTAAAAGTTGTCAGAATTGAGTTTGGTGTACTTGGCACCTCCGGCCAGAGGCTGGAGTTTAGTGAGACCTCCAGCCGGAGCAGGAGGTTTTCTAAAATGGCCGGAACTCCTGCTCAGCCGAAGCTGGAGCTCTGGTGCATCACTACTAAAAATACTACCTTTAGATGCTAAAACAGTTTTTTCTCATTTTCCAGTGATGGAAAGAGCTGAAATCCAATTTCATTCAAAGAAAAAAATTTTCATTTATATCTAACTTTTTATTCATTGAATTTAGGCATTTCTTTGCACTCAATTATTTATTCTTTGGGAAATTGCCTTTCAGATGCACTTTCAATTATTCTTCTATCTGAATTAAGGACTGAGATGTACAATTTGAAATTCAGTAGTATGCAGACCCACCCCTCTCCAACCTCAAAAAATAAAAATAAGGGGAAAGGGGTATAAATTTTGTACCATAACTGCAATTGAGCTATAATTTTATATTTTGAGTTTGTTAGTGTAGACAATGCCATATAACTTCCAGATTATAGGAAAACTGAAGATGGTATGGTGTCATGCATTGTGTGATTTGTCCTGGAATGCCCCAGAGATGGATGAGGCTATTTCTTTTTACTTTATTTAAAAGTTATTGAAAGTGTCACTGTCCCTCCAAATAATTTATGTATGTACTACAATGTATAAACTGTATGGACCTATAAATGTAAAAATATTATATAATAAAATAAGAGAAAATAGAGTATTGAAGGTTATGATAATGCTTGAGTATCACTGAAAAGGATGAAGGAAATTTTGGGATCACTAACATATTGCTTCCCAAAGCATTTGGGAAGCAATATATTAAAGTGATCTCTCCTGGAAAGCAATATGTTAAAAAGAGCAAGGTTGGTAATCTAGACTAATGAAAATATCAGGGCTGTGGAGTCGGTACCCAAAACACCTGACTCCAACTCCTCAATTTCTTGTGTATCCGACTCCAACCCTTAAATCTACTATGATGATAATTACATAAGCTGGCATTTCATCACAACCATGTGAATCGTCAGGCTACTTTTTAAACTCATGTCCTTAAAGGTTTGAGTCCAATGGTTGTGGCTTTTTTTATTGTTTATTTATGGAAAAAAAAATATATAACTAAAACAAAAAAAATTACATATAAGACTAATGACTGACAAAATAGAAATTCCATTGAATGCAATTAAAGCAAAAAAATTCCTTTAAAATTTATTAAGCTAAGGCCAAAGGGCCTAAATAGCTACATGAGTCTTCTTTCTCTTCGCCCGTTCCCGCCTCTATGCGGGGTCGCATTTCTGACCAGCCTCCTCCACACAGCCCGGTCCTGGGCTTCTTCCTCCGACAAACCCTTCTCCCTCAAATTGTCCCTCACCTTCTCCATCCACCTTCGCTTCGGTCTGCCTCTCTTTCTCCTGCCATGCACCTCCATATTCATTGTTCTCTTACCTACATAATCTTCGTCCCCTCTCATCACATGTCCATACCATTTCAGTCTACTTTCTTGTATCTTCCTCGAGATTTCTCCAACCTTTGTTGTGCCCCTTATCCTTTCATTCCTTACTCTATCCAACCTTGTCACTCCGCACATCCATCTCAGCATTCTCATCTCCGTTACATCTAGTCTTTTCTCATGATCTTTCTTTATAGCCCAAGACTCAGCCCCGTACATCATAGCCGGTCTTACCACAGTCTTATACACCTTTCCCTTAACCCTTGCGCCTATTCTTCGGTCACACAACACCCCTGAAACTTTCTTCCAATTTTTCCAACCAGATTGCACTCTGTGTGTTATTTCTGTGTCCAGCTCACCATCCTCAGCCACTGTCGATCCCAAGTACGTAAACTTACTTACTCTCTTTAACCTCACTCCCTCTAAACATTGCTTAATGCAATAAAAATTAAAACTATAGGCCTATACTTATACATAGGTAGGCAAGTTTGCAACAAAAAGCATGGGTAAAAATCTAAATACATAGCTATTCAGACTTGAATATGTATAAAATTCATTAAATCCAATTAAAAAAGGGCAAGGGTTAAAACCTAAAATTTATTAATAAGTAGTTCTTAGGAATAGAATTGATTCTGCCAGATCTTCTTTCATTGAAGCCCTTAAATCCAATTTTATTAATTTCAGTGCGGAAAATAGTCTCTCCACTGACCTGAGTGGGTGGCATGGCAGTTACTATCATAGCCATATCTCTTAACATTTCTGGGTATGCAGGGATTACTTCTTGTATTGTTTGTTTAGATGACCGATCATATTTCTCTACTTCTTTTAGTCCATCAAAAAAATCTTCTTTAAATTTCATTAGTTTTACATCCAAAGGCTGTGTCTTCACGTCTAAGCGGAGACGCTTTGCTTTTGAGCGTTCAATTTTATCTAAATATTTTTCAAAATCTAATTCTTCATCATTTGAAGATGATGAATGGGATTCAATACTTTGGATAACTTGATCATGTGGTTCTGGATTTTCTGGTCGTAGCCCTTTAATCTTAATTGCAACGTCACAGAGGGTCTTTTTTGCTTTAGCAATTTGAACTTCACTTAACAATATTCAGTTCATTGGATCTATATATACTGCAGCTAACAAGATCTCATTTTCAAGTAACTGAACCTCTCTTTTCTTCATTGAGAACACAATTCCTTCAGCAATTAGACCTCCTGCTTGGGATAGGCGAAATATTAAATTTTTCCACTCCCATAGGAATGTGCCAGGAGTTAAATCTTCAGCTTGCAACTTTTTGGTGACTGCATAAGGGTGAGCAAGCATAGCTTCTAATTGTGATACATCCCTCCATAGACTTTCAGTCAGTACGACACTAGGATTATCAATGTCTTCTAGAAAGGGCTTTAGCTCAAGCAAATGCTTAACCATCATATATGTGCTGCCCCATCGTGTCACTTGGTCTAAAATAGCTCCTTTTCTGGCTCGTCTCTGGAGGATAGCATCAATTTTAGAGACCCTAGCTGCTATGGCTACTTGTCTCAACTTACCTATCAGAGTTGCTGCATGGCGATCTTTTAAGCCATCTCTTATTGCTAGTTGCAGTGTATGTACGGCACAATGCATGTGTTGGATTAGGCAGTTTAGATGCCTCCTCAACAAAATCATCTAAAGTTTCATTATGTTCTATTTCTGCTGCTTCAGAATCAGATGCAGGAATTTCCCCTTCATTAGTGACTTTTTCTTCATCCTTATTCATCTTTTCTATTGTGCTTAACATATTTGAAGCATTATCAGTTACGATGCAGAGAATCTGTTCTTTCTTGATTTCGAATTCTTTCAAAACACCTTCTACTAAGTTATGAAGGTAATTTGCTATCATGATGTGCCTTAGTGTCCTTTACTGCCAGTGTCTGAATTACCATTTGTTTGTTTTCATCAACAAATCTAGTATTGATTGCAAAATAGTTAACTCTATGGTGAGTGGCAGCATCGATTTTAAGGAACATGAACCGCCCCTTAAGAGTTTTTCGAAGCTCTTCCTTTTTATTCATGGCTTCTTCAACTATAAGTTTTCTGATACTTTGCCTTTCTAGAGAAACTCCAAATTTAATAGCCATTTCTCCATTTAGGCCTTGAAAGGCTGGTTGTGAAAATAAAGTTAAGGCCACACCATTTTTTACAACCAGTTCAATAAGGTGTTTCTTAAACTTTTCTCTAGTCATTGTTACAGTAACTTTGTCTGTAGTGAAGAACCTTGAAAGTGATACATGTCTTTCAGTAGATTTGTTTGTTGCTGACTTTGATGTAGTTGGAAGATTTTTATTGCAACTCTTATCTTTCTCATTGACCACTTCTAAAATTTTAGGGTGGAAGCGCTGCAAATGTCTTTTCAAATTTGATGCAGTTTTATCCAAGCCAGTAAAACAACTAATTTTTGCTTCACATAATTTTTCACCATCATCATCTTCTATCATACAATGACACAAAATGTTTTTCATCTGTACTTATTGTAAAATATTCAAAAACACTAGATTTAGTTGGTGCTCTCTTTGCCATTTTGAGAGGGCCTTTTGATTTAGAAAATTTAGAATTAACTCAACATTTTGTAATTAGAAATAAAAGTTTTCTGAAAATGAAAACGAATTACTGGAATTAGTCTGTCTGAAATGGAATTATTAAAATTTATATTGAGGTTGGAGTTGGGGTCGGTACATTTTTACCAACTCCGACTCCGGCAGCACTAAAATTGCTTGTGACTCCGACTCCATGACTGACTCCACAGCCCTGCCAAAATGCTTTTTCAATTCGCTTTTCACTATGGTTTGTGGAGGTTGTGATTTGGATTACTATCAATTAATGCAAGATATTATAAAAAAGAAGGCAGTGCTGAAGTTTTCTTCACCAGTCACAGTGTTTTACCTACTCATGTTATTTGTCCACAGTGTGGTCATTAGTGTAATTATAGACAAGTTGCTGACCACAAAAAAACGCAGGTTAGGTTAGATTAGGTAAAATATTTTCTTGGTGTTTTTCATTCAAATCCAAACTTAGTTTCTTTGGAAAATGAGCCATTTCTAAGAAATTTTAAAATTGAAAATTTCTCAAAAATGGCTTATTTCCCAAAGAAACGAAGTTCAGATTTGAACAAATCACACCAGAAAAATATGTTTTGGTTCAGAAAGGAGAGGGAGCACTAAAATGAATAATTACCAAACCCTATACCGATCAATTTGTGATGCATGATCTTTACGGGGGCAGTCCCCCCATACCCCAAAGGGTAATTATGTATATAGAGTCACTCAGTCATTTTACACACCAAAATACATTTTTTTAGTAGTATTTGATGTGATTTGTTCAAATCTGACCTCCATTTCCCTCAGAAATAAGATCCAACAAAGTTATAGTACTATGAAGTTTAGCTCATTTTCAAGGGAAATGGAGGTCAAAATCTAAGCAAAACATCAAATATTACTAGAAAAATGTATTTTGGTATTAATTAACCTAACCTAACCTGAGACACGCTAAATCCACAAGGCCAGCATCTTTTAGTTTTCGCAATTTTCAAATATACATTGCACTGAAATCTATGGCAAGATTCTCCTAACAAGCACTCATTTCTACACAATTCACACTTACGGGTCGATGGTAAAATACAGGCATCCCCCGTTATACGATCGTTCGGTTTACAATTTTTCGCGTTAACGATTTTTAAAAAGTACCCCCATCTTTCGATTTACGATTGCCTTATTTCGCGTTAACGATCTCCAACTTGAAAGCATGTCGGGTGATTCCATAGTCTCGGTCGTTACATATTTTTTGTCTCGGTCGTTACCGTCGGTATTTCAATATAAAATTGAACATTTATCATACAATAAAGCAGACATATATCATATTATTGGTATTTATGACTTACCCTTCAATGTGTGTATATATATATAATATATGTATATATATACTGTACTGTATATATATGTAAATATATTCCATACAAATATATATAACTACGCAAAAGGGGAGAGTGCAGGAATGTTGCAAGTGATGACACAATGTTGCAAAGGGGGGTGGGGGTGTTGTAAATGGGGTGTGGGTATTGCAAAGGGGGGTGGGGTTGTTGTAAATGGGTGTGGGTATTGCAAAGGGGTGGGGTTGTTGCAAGGGGGTGTTGCAAAAATACCCCAAAGGGCCCTTTGTTGCCAACCGGGGTTGCAAGGGGCATGCAACTTGGGGGCCTCCCCCAAGTTATTCCCCCCAAAGGGCCGTCTTGGTCGTTACATTGTGCGATGTAACGACCGAGACGGAAAATTATGTAACGACCAAGACGTACCTTTACAAGAGAAGTATAGGAGCTGGACTTAATTTTTTGTAATGGACACGTACCCCATAGGAAACTAGCTTTGCGATTAAGACAAATTTTTTTTTCGCTTCAAATAACTAAAGCTATATAAAAAATTCGGAAAAAACGTCTCGGTCGTTACATACAAATGTGCCTTATATAGATATAGCTCAGTTTTTTTGATTCGGTAATGAAAGTTATTTTATGTGGAAATCTTTAAGGAAGACCTACTTTATGACATAAATAAGAAATGCCTATTATCCCTCAACTATTTTGGCCATGCGAGCTTTCAAAATTGAGGGAAAATATCACAATGATTATTAGACAATAGTGCATTGTGTATGAACCTCAGTAACTTTGTTTCTAGATGCGATAGAGTTAAAAACTCTTCAGATTGGAAACTAGAGACTCTTACCTATCTAATGATGTATCACATGATACATTTTGATGAATTTTGAATTTTCGACCTCAGGTTGACACTTTCATGCATCGGACTGATGCATCGTTGACGATTTGGACCGGATTTGATACGATTAGGTGAGTGTTCATGTATAAATTGTCTTTTATTAAACACAATTTCTTACTTTCAGACACTTTTTGTACATAATAGTAAAATATATAGCAAAATAATAGTGGAATCTGCAAATTTTGGGGGTCTTCCAGAATGTTTGGGAACGTATCCCTATTTTTCCCATAAGGCCTTCAGTTCGATATACGATCGTTCGATATACGATGGGGTTTTTAGGGACGCATCCCAATCGTATAACGGGGGACACCTGTATTGTGTTTTGTAAATATTTCTATTGCTCGGGAGTCATTAGAATGCACTTCGTATATTAAATCCTCAAAATAATATTCGCACCCTTCACATGTCATCGCTACCAACATCTAAAAAACTAACAGAAGTGGAACTAGTAACCTAAAAAGCCTAGCTCATATATCATGTTCTTATAACATCAAGCAAATATTGGAAGGGCAGGAAGAAAATGCCGCAAAAATATCATAATATTCAAATCTACATAATTTGGTAGGACACATCGCGAGCATAGTGACTTACATGAAAATGATAAGAAAATTATGCTTTAAATTTTATAATTATATTTGCTTTGATATTCTGAATGCAATGAAACATATTATGCCCCCAAAGACCTAAATTATACAAATGGACTATGCGACACATGCCATCAACATATTTTAATGAGAAACAACTTTGGGTTATTATTCGTTTTTTGACCCAGTCACACCCAGCTATAACAGCAATATATATTGAATAACCAATAAAACTGAATAAGAAAATATATATATTATCTTGTGCAAATTTGTATAAAATGTGTTTTTTTATTAAAATATATTTCCTATTTTGGTGTTTTTTCAATATTATATATATATATATATATATATATATATATATATATAGACTATTTGGTGAATATTTCTTATTTTTGGTGATTCTGACTACTTCTGTATAATTCAATTTGTCCTGTTTTACAAGTAAATCATTTTTAGCAATGGTTCATTTGTTCAGTTTTTTTTTTTTTGTGACTAGAAGTATGATGTGTGTTATACATATTTAATTTTGAAGACGTGATCCACCATTGCCCTTGAAGACAAGAGTTTAGACCTTTTTTCAATCACGGAATAATTAAGACATCTGTGACCTGCCCTAAATGCAATAGTACTGTACTTTTATTTTAAGAAAAGACCAGGTCTTTAGGTACCGTAAAAAAAAATCCTAAAAATAAATGTCATTTCAGTTTAAGGGCACACGAAATTTAGCAGACTACCGATGCAAGGTTGTCACATATTATTACATTATCATTTGTATAATTTGTCTCAGGGGTACAAGGGGTGGAGCCCCCGTAAAGATGACATCACAAATTGATCAGTCCTAATATTTTGCGGACAGTTTAGTACATGACACCGGTTAGGTCAACTGTATGCCCTTGATGATTGGTTAGGTTGTCATGATATTTTCGTTTAAATTCGTTAGTTTAAACGAAAATTACGAGTGCAAACTTTTCTGGTTAATTTTGAGTTTTGTACAAAACCCATCCGTTTCCTGTGCAAATGCATAGTTTTCATGATGATGATATCTTGAGAACTACACATTTGCACATGAAACAGATGGCAGATTTGTGCAGAATACCTCAAAATTGACCAGAAAAGTTTCTCATTATAAAAAGAGACTGGGTAAAAAAACGAATAATTACCCAACTTGGTCTCTATAGTATTTTTCGAAATTTTGCTTAAGTGGTGCCTGTATTCTGAACCATTACCCGAAATGTCCAAAAAATCATTTCTTTCCATTTGCACAGGAAATGAAGACCATATTTGGGTTAATATTCGTTTTAATGCTTTGTTCGTTTTTGATAGGAGACATTCTATGACAATTTAACATATACATTCGTATTCAGGACACCTTGAAACCTCAGGGAAACTGATAAAAATCAAGGAAATATAATAATTATTTTTTATGAAAAAAAAAAAAAAAATTTAGACGTAAAAAGTAGCCATTATAGGCCATTGACCAAGTATTTAGCTCTTAACACTATTAAAATTTTAACGAACGTCGCCCTCTCCAGTTTTATAGGGAGACATCTCGTGGCAAAATTAGGAAACATAGGTCAAAACAACCAATTACATCTCGTTTTGGTTTCACGTGACCTTATCCGACCAATCAGAGACGTACATTTTGAATCTCATAATACATACTCATTCAAGAATGCTTTAGTCTGGTTTTCATTATGGTTTGCGGAGGTTGCGATTGCCTGGGTTTTTGGTACCTTGGAACACAGTTCCAAAAAACTACTGTTGTTTGCGGTTCCTGAGAGAGACGCAACAACTCTTGTTCGCCTGATCCAGCAACATATTAGGCCTAGGACTACAATCTATTCCAACGAGTGGCGTGCGTATTCTCAATTTGGAAATCTAGGCTACATTCACCGGACAGTCAACCATTCACATTCAAAATATTGAGTGTTGTTGGAAAGACGTGAAGAGCTGGATATTACGGTCTGGCAACAAAACCCAATCAGGTCAGGTCTGTTTAGGTCAGGTCAGGTCTGTTTAGGTCAGGTCAGGTCTGTTTAGGTCAGGTCAGGTCAGGTCTGTTTAGGTCAGGTCAGGTCAGGTTTGAACCAAAACACATTTTTCTGGTGTTTTTTGGTGTGATTTGCTCAAATCTGAACTTCGTTTCTTTGGGAAATGAGCCGTTTTGAGAAATTTTCAATTTAAAATTTCTCAAAAACGACTCATTTCCCAAAGAAACGAAGTTCAGATTTGAACAAATCACACCACAAAACACCAGGAAAATGTGTTTTGGTTCAGAAAGGAGGAAAAGCACTAAAACGAATAATTACCCATATTTGAACAGAGCACAAAAATACACTAGAAAAATGTATTTTTACTTCAACTTCAGGTCATGGCATTTTGTAAATAATTACCATTTTTTAATTACACCCAGACTTCTCGAATAACCTGTAATATCCACTAACTTACGAGGTAACTTAAGGTCATGGCCTAACTTTACTTACCTGAATTATGACAGCCAGCCTCAAAGTTCCTTTCTCAATTTTTCCCTTACAACCTCGACATGATGCACGACCACTCTTCGCATACTCAGCTTCGTAAGGAAAATCATTTGGGGTTTCCATGATTAGCCTATGACTAACTTGAAACTATAAATCCAGGTTAGCGTTAGACTATTTAAGTTAGGTCTAAAAGAATGATTATTAATTGTTTTAATAGTTATGGAAACTACGGTTCAATAGTTCCAAAATTTGGAGACGTCTATTAAAACCTTGCTTATTAAACTACAAAAAAGTTAATGGTTCTCAAACCTAACTTCGATAGGTTAATGGCGAAATCACGCGTTCACAAAGCTTAGCGTTTGTTACCACAAGAATAAAGTCTCAAATATTTCCCGCGCACAAATTCAGAACATGATAGGATTGCCAGACACTGATCTCTAAAATTACTGGACAGCACATTAGCTTAAAATGTTAAAGTCACAAGTCCGCCATATTGATACTTCCAAAACAAAAGGACTTTGAATACAATATGAATACATGAATGAATACAATATGAATGAATGGATTAAAAGACTTGGGTGTCACTGTGACTAATGAACTTAAACCCTCAAATCACTGTATGGAAATCAGAATAAAGCACACACACATGAATACAAATCACCCAATATTATAAAGCAACTATACATTTCATATGTGAGACCCCTCCTCGAATACTGCATTCAATTTAATAGTCCCTCCCATTTGATAAAAGATATTGGAAAACTGGAAAAAGTACAGAAACGAGCAACAAGAATGATCCCATCTCTAAGACAATTGACATATAAGGAAAGACTGGCGTATCTAAGCATGTTCTCATTAAAAAGGAGGAGGTTAAGGGGTGATATGATAGAGGTGTATAAATGATAAAAGGGTTGGATAAGATAGATTTTGAGTCTTTTTCATTAAAGATCACAATAACCAGACTAGGTCATAGTATGAAATTATTTAAGCAAGATGTAGAACAAATTTAGAAAACATAGTTTTACAAACAGAGTAATTAAGTTTTGGCACGGTCTGACAGAAGAAGTGGTAACTTCAGATACACTTGATTCTTTCAAAAGAAGGTTGGATAGTTTGATGTCTGCAAGGGACATCTGGTGATAGTGTTTAAGCCCATTTTTATTGCATGAATGGTACTAGTTTATTTCATATATATTATGTGCATTTGTGGGATACAGGGAGGCAGCATCTTGGGTTAGGGGATACTCTCTGTCCTTACACACCCCATTTAAAGAGATTCCTCTGCCGAGCGGTGCCCCCCATAGTACTGTGAGGTATTGAAAAACTCGTGATCTTCACAAACACCTTTAAATGGGAGACCCAAAATGGGTGCACACACATTTCTACATTACTGTACAGTCTTTACAGCCACGCCTACACTTTTCCTCTTAAGTATATATATATTGTAATGTATATGGTTGTAAATTGTGATTTGGTCCGCAATTGATATGGACCGTGACTTATTTTTTGGTTGGCAAGGTACTGGTATTGATGGGTACCATAATGAAATTGACTGGATTCTTTGGATCTGATATATTTGCATGTCAATTATAAACAGATATAGAGTGTAACATATTTGTGGATAGTAGCCTATTATGACTTTGATCCTCTGGATCCAGAGATTCTAGCTTTAGTTTTAAATTGATAATTAATTAGTTTTAAATTGATAATTAATTAGTTTTGTAAAAATTTGTTGTTGCCAATGTACAGGCAGTTTTTACATAGTGGAGTCACCTCGATGGGCCGAAGTGGCCCGTAGTGTGCCCAGAGATGGGCAGTAACGCGTTACATGTAACGACGTTACGTAACGAACATTACAAAAGTAACGAGTAACGGTAACGCCTAAAAGATTTTCAAGTGTATCAATGTAACGGTAACGATTTGCAAATTTTTTATCAATGTAACGGATTTTTTCGTTACTCGTTACATGTTACATGTTTGTTTTTATATAATAAGAGTGTTTGTATTTTAGAATCGAATTGGAAAATGGGATTTTTCATTATCGCCCATTATCATTTTTTGTCAATTCCAGTTATTTTTATGTTTAATCAAGCTTATTGTAGCTATACATTGTCAATTAAGTTTATTGTAGACGCATTCAATATTTCATTACTGCTATAAACCTATAATCGTAATACATTACTTTAAAACGTTACAGAACTAGCTAGCCTCTAGATAGCAAATTTAGGCATTATTAGTTTGTTATGCCCATGTGTATGATGTAGTCCGCATGATGTGGATGTGGATCTGTGGATTATGGTTGGTAGGCAGTTGTATCATATGTCGCTATTGCCTATTGAATCATGTTTACAAACTAAAGGTAATAAGTCGATACTTGAATTTGAATTTGGTAACATTGCCATTCCATTCATGAGGACTATTAAATGCAATTCACTATTCCTTGTTAGTGGCAACAACTAAATTTATATTTTCTAGGTCTCTTCATCTTTCCCAAAAATCCTTGGGGGTGCAAATTATTGTACAATATATCGTTCTTAAGAGAACAACATTTATATAGTCAATAATTCACTGCCCAACAAAAAAAACATTTTTGCTGCTGATTTAATTCTAAGATCTGTTTCTGAATAATATTGATGTGCTGATTTCAAAAATCACCTTAGATTTTGTCCATCACATCAGGTTTTCGTGCAATGCAATATGCCTCTTTTGGGTGAGCCATGAAGGACGCTTATCAAAATTAGTGATTTTTGAGACCTGTAAAGGATTTACTTGTAAACTTTCAGCAGTTGGGTTGCAACATGAGCATTAAAGTTCACTATCTCAACAGTCATCTGGATAAATTTCCAGAAAATCTTGGTGATGTTAGTGAAGAGCAAGGTGAAAGGTTCCACCAAGATATCAAAGTGATGGAAGAACGATACCAAGGAAGATGGGAATCATGGGATACCCATATGATGGCTGACTACTGCTGGAGCTTGCAAAGAGATTGTCTTGACATCTCTCATTCTAGAAAGTCCTATAAGAGAAAATTTATCAGCACTGAAAAGTAAGAAAACAAGAAAAAGACAATGTTAAGAAAATTGGTCCCGTGCTTGCTTTAATATGGATTCATTTTTTGCTTATTTAAACACTTTTAATCACTTTATGTGTCAATATTACCATTGTATATTAAAGTTCACTCCCTGCACAATTGTTTACTTTTCCATGTTGATTCTGAGTATGTAAAAACTTATTTTTTGAAAAGAAAAAAAATTGGGCATAACCCTGCCAAAATGCGATATCTCCAAAATATCCATATTTGATTGCTCGAAAACCTGACGTGATAGGCAAAAACTAAGGTGATTTTTGAAACCAGCACACCAAAGTTACCTAAAAACAGGTGTTAGAATTAAATCAGCAAAATTGGTGTTGGGCAGTGTAATAGACAATAGTAGCTATTAGAATTTATGTGGTATGACTGCCATTTGTAAGTTTATCTGTAGTTTTAAAATACGTGTTTAGGCACATAAACAAATATCAAATGTAACTAGTTACTTTAACGTCGTTATATGTATCGAGTAACGGTAACGCTTTAAGGGTTTTCAAAAGTAACGATGTAATGATAACGCGGAGTACATTTTCTACGTGTAACGGGTAACGCCGCCCAATTTAATGTAACGGTGCCCATCACTGAGTGTGCCCACTATAAAAATTTCTTATGTTCTTATGTTCTTATTTTAATTTCTTTCGTGGTTATCTTCATTCTAAATATTATTCACTTGTTTCTTTTGTGAAATAACATATATATATATAATATATATAATAATATATATATATTATATATATATATATATGTATGTATGCTGCAAACCCACAAGGAAAAAGAAAAATTATTCCAAGGTCTTTCGTATATTCAGAGCTACACGAGGTGTAGCTCTGAATACACGAAAGGCCTTGGAATCATTTTCTTTTCCTTGTGGATTTGCAGCATTCATTCATTTCACGTGTTTAATTGTGAAATTCATCTCATATATACATATATATATATATATATATATATATATATATATATATATATATATATGAGAATGAAGAATTTAAAAACAAAGCGAAGTAGCAGTGACAAAGAACTTAGTGCAAGAGGAATATAAAAGAACCAATAATCAGATAAGAAGACAAGAGCGAAATAAAAAACCAGGAAAGAAATATTGCTAAGAATTCAAAGACTAACCCGAAATTATTTTGGAAGTATGTCCAATCTAAGACAAAATCAACAGCATCTGTTACTGACCTGTGTGTCACCGAAGAAAAGAAATGCAAAACTAAGGATGATAGGCAAAAGGCAGAAGTGTTGGCTGAATATTTCACTAGCGTCTTTAGACAGGAGCCTGAGAGGGATATGCCAAGAGTAGAAACCAAGCCAGTACCAGAACTATCTACAATGAAAATAACTAAGTCACAACTCAGGAGAGTCATTAAAAAGCTAAAGAGGACCAAGTCACCAGGACCTGATGGTTTCCACCCAAGAGTGATAAAAGAAGTAATGGAAGAATTACTAGAACCCCTATTGATCATATTTGAATACTCATTTAATAGTCAGCAAATTCCATCAGATTGGAGAAGTGCAAACATTACAGCAATTTTCAAAAAAGGAGACAGATGTGAGCCGGGTAACTACAGACCTATTAGTCTGACAAGTGTAATATGCAAAATCATGGAATCAATTATAAGCGAAAAGATCATATAGCACATGTGGTGCCGCGTTTGTTAGCGGGCTAGAGATAAAGTAAAGGCCAATTTGAGGCTTTATTCAACATAAACATAGTATAGATCTGAAACACAGAAAACAATAATTAGTAAAGACTTGTTACACAGAAAACAATAATTAGTAAAGACTCATTACATTCCTCTCTTCTTTTATAATACGTGATACATTGCACGGTAAGAAACAAAACGACAAGTTCAAGATATTTTGGAAGAAAGAAGAGTCTACAAGTTTAGGCGTTGAGCTGGGTATCTGATTCGAGTGCTTCTTCTCAGGGGGGACTCGTCTCGGAGGTTACTGCACAGGTGGGCCTCTCTCGACTTCGACTGGAGTCGCTTCGACGGGAGCTGTTGGGACCGTGTGTCGGCGGATCTCACGGGTTCTGAGTCGTCCGTTAGCGGGGTGGAATTGATTGGCGGACTGGGTACGGGGGGTTCATAGTGATTCGTGTCATCCGTATTGCTACGTCCCGCCGGTGCCAGGTCCCTGATGGATACGGTATCTTCTCTCCCATTCGGATGCCGTATAAACGCGTAGTTGGGGTTTGCCTCAATTAACTCAACTTCCTCGACGAGGGGGTCGTTCTTGGATCGGCGAATGAATTGGCGAAGGAGTACGGTTCCCGGAGAAGACAGCCACGTCGGTAGTGCAGAACCGGTAGAAGTACGCCGCGGGTGCGTGAATAGACGCTCGTGAGGAGTTTCGTTCGTGGCCGTACACAGCAGCGATCTAATCGAGTGCAGCGCGTCTGGTAGGACGGACTCCCATTGCGACATCGGCAACCCGCGATCTTCTATGGCTAGTTTGATGGTGTTCATGATGATTCCATTGTAACGTTCGCATTGCCCGTTTCCTTGGGGGTGATACGGCGTTGTGCGACTAGTCGCGATACCATGTTTAGTTAGGAACAGTTTTAGTTCCGAAGACATAAACGATGTCCCTCGATCTGTGTGGATGTAAGAGGGAGTTCCGAAGGTAGAAAATAACTCGGTGAGACGGGCGATAACGGTTGACGTGTTCGTATCACGGCACGGGAAGGCAAAAGGAAAGCGTGAATACTCGTCGATTACTGTTAGGATGTAAGGTCGCGAAGTTGCGCTCGGAAGCGGGCCTTTAAAGTCGATGTTAAGTCGGTCAAACGGGGACATGGCCCGTATTAAGTGACTAACTTCTGGTTTATAGTACTGTGGCTTACATTTAGCGCATGTTTGGCATTCCGACGTAACTCGTTTGATGTCATCCACTGAGAATGGTAGGTTCCTAGCTCTCACAAAATGAGTCATTCGGCGGACTCCTGGGTGTATCAGATTAACATGCAGCTGGGCGAGGGATATTCTTGGAGTAGCAGCGCAAAAGGATCGCGAAAATGCGTCTGCGGCTCGGTTCTCGGGGCCCGGTCTGTATTTTATTGTGAATGAGTAGCCGGCTAGTTCTACACGCCAACGGAGAATCTTATCGTTCTTAATACGACCAGTAGCTTTTCCATCGAACATGAAAGATACGCTCCGCTGGTCGGTGACGACAGTAAAGTGTCGATAAGCTAAGAAGTGCTTCCACTTCGAATAGATTCGATTACAGCGTATGCCTCCTTTTCAACGATGTGATGGCGACGTTCTGTGTTATTCAGAGCGCGAGAAAAGAACGCCACCGGGCGGCCGTTCTGGGTGAGGGTGGCTCCGATTGCTGAAGAGGAAGCGTCCGTCTCCACAGTGAACGGCAGTTCTTCATCGATTGAACCGACGACAGCTTTCGAGATATCATCTTTGAGTGTTTGGATCGTTGATACTTCCTCGCGAGTTAATGGAATGATGAAACGTTGAGCAGAGGTTTGATCTTGAGGGAATAGTTCTGAATCCATTTAGCATAGTATGCGAATAGTCCGATTACGCGTTGTAGAGACGACTTGTTGCGAGGAGTTTGAAGTTCTTGTAGTGGCCGGAGGCGTTCGGGATCGGGCCGCAATACGCCATGAGAGATAGAATATCCGAGCAGGTGCACTGATGTCATCGAAAGCTTGCATTTTTCCTTGTTTAGACTCAGATTTACTCGTTTAGCGGCTTCCCAGAAATGTCGAAGGTTCTCATCGTGCTCTTCCCAAGTGGTTCCGCAGATGGTGAGATCGTCGAGGTAGGCGTATGTTGATGATAAGTTGTTCGAGGATATGAATTCGTTCATGACGCGCTGGAAGGCCGCGGCTCCGTTAGTTACTCCCATAGGGATCCTTCTGAATTGGTATAGATTTCCGTCAGCCTCGAATGCTGTGAAAGGTCGTTCAGACGGATCGATTTCTACCTGGTAGTATGCGCTTGACAGATCAATTACGCTGTAGTATTTGTGTTGTGAGACTTTGTTGGCTATATCATCGATTCGCGGAAGAGGATATGCATCTAGCATGGTAAATCGGTTGACGGTTTGAGAGAAATCGATTACCATGCGTTTTTTTTTGTTTCGGTAGATGTGATGACTACTTGAGCACGCCAGGGTGAGTTACTGGGTTCAATTATCTCATCCCTGAGTAGCTTTTCGATTTCTTTCCCAATGAAAATTTTGTCCTCAGAGCAAAATCGTCTGGACTTCGTGGCGATGGGACGACAATCGGCAGTTAAGTTGCCGAATAGTGGTGGGGCTGAAATTCTTGATCGAGTAAGGCCGCATATATGGAGTGCTGGCTCCGGACCTCCGAAATTGACGTTCAATTCCTTGTGTCTGATTAAGAATGGGGTACCGAGTATTATGTCAGCGCACAGATCCGACAAGACGGATAGTTCGAGCTTTTCGTAGTCGCGGTCTCCCATCGTAACCTTCACTGTACATCGACCTGAGATGGCTGCGGATAGATTAGGCGAAGCCATTGATACGACGCCCGAGTGCGGAAGAATGGGCAGCTCTAAGTGTTTGGCTAGATCCTCACGAATGAAGTTGTCCGAGCTGCCAGTATCCAACAAGGCGAGACACGAACGGCCGTTGACGAGGATATCGACTGTTGAGTTGGTAGGCATGGAGGAGCTACACGATAGAGTGGTACTAATGGTCGCTAATGCTGCGGCTGAATGAGACGCTGTGGTTTTATCCTGTTTTTGACGTGCCGAGGAAGTACTTGAGCGGCAGACTTTGGCCCAGTGGCCGGTCTTTTCACATTTCGCACAGATAGAATCCTTTGCTGGACACCTGCTCGTGGGTGGCGTCGAGACCCGCAGAAGAAGCACAGAGCGGCTTTGTTGTCGAAATTCGTAGCGGCTGAAGAGTTTGGGAGATCGTCTTCTTGGACGCAGGCAGGCCGGGCAGAGTCAGTAGTCGGCGACGGTTCGTGGCGAGAGCCAGTGGCTGCAACAGCACCGTAATGAGTGAGGTACGATTCTGAGTTTTTCTGGGCCTGATCTAATGTTCGAGCCTGGACGATAGCCTTTTCCAGTGAGTGTGTGTCATTTTCGAGTAAGCGGGTACGGATGGCGCTATCTCTAATTCCTCGGATGAAAGCGTCTCTCACAGATGAACTCCTGTTTTCGTCGGCGGAAACCGATTTGAAGTTGCAGTCATTGGCTAGTTGTTGAAGAATTTGCAAGTACTCATCGAGGGTTTCCTCGGGCTTTTGGTGACGGGTGGACAACAGGTGGCGAGCGCATACCTCGTTTGGCTTCTTGACGTAGGTGGCCTCTAAGGCTGCCATGGCATCCTCATAAGTAGAGCAGTCTTGAATGATATCAGCGACATCGGGGCCGATATGTATGAATAGAACCTCCAATTTATTTGGGTTGTGTTCGGCGATAGTACTCAAGAAATATTTGAATCCGCGCGACCATAATTTCCATAGTTTCCCAGCTTGGGGAGAATTCGGAGAAGTAATTTATCCGGGCGAATCACCTTCTCCATGATATAGTAAGATTACTGGATGAATATTTGCTTGCTGTATCTGAAAGGCCGACTGATGGCTGATTGAAATGTTGAATAAATTGTGGTGCCGCGTTTGTTAGCGGGCTAGAGATAAAGTAAAGGCCAATTTGAGGCTTTATTCAACATAAACATAGTATAGATCTGAAACACAGAAAACAATAATTAGTAAAGACTTGTTACACAGAAAACAATAATTAGTAAAGACTAAGAGAGAATAATTTATTCAGTAGTAAGCAACTTGGATTTATTTCGGGAAGGTCAACAGTTCTGCAGCTTATCAAAGTCTTAGACAAATGGACCCAATTCTTGGATGAGGGAGCCGCAGTCGACATTGCTTATTGCGACTTCATGAAAGCATTTGATAGGGTACCACTGTAAGAGTCTGGTTTTATTATTATAGACCTTTACAAGTTTACGTAGATAATTAACTAAATGCCAGGGTCACCAGCGCCCAAATACTAGATTGGCATCCAGCACTGCGGCGCAAAATTAATTTTAATAAAAGAAGGGAAGGACTGATTATAAAATCATCAATATGAATTTTGTATTTTATTGACAACAATTAATAAATTATATGCAACAATTATTTATAAATGCAAAGGGGATTTTTACCCGTAACAACTTTGACATAAATGCGGAATTAAATAATGGCCCGTTTAGCTAATATATAACAGTCTGCAAATAATACTGATAAACAACTAATGGAACTAATATTAATATACAAATAATATTGTGCAAATAATATACAAATAATATTAATATATAAATAATGTAACACTAATAGCCACAATGACAACCTTGTCTGCAAAGAGACAGACAAGAATACTGTAAGTGATATTTCAGAGAAAAAGAATATAAAAATGGCAAAAATTAATAATTAATATACATATGCTATATAGGCCCAGTAACCTGTGGATGATAAATTACAGTTGATTCTCATTATGGGATTGTGTTAAGTTGAATGGGAAAACTAAGGAAGTATGTAGGCCACCTGCTAAGAAAATACATGAAACATAATAGGCTTATATTATAAAGTAAAATATACTAAGAAAATTAATAGGCAGGCCTATGCCTCTTCAATATAATAGAGCTGAGGTTAATCTAAAACAAAGGCTACGGTAGGCCTCAGCTAGGCTAGAGTTACAATTTGGCTTTTGCCTAGATAGACCTAACTTAGCCTAAGGTAATTTATTGTATGAATTGTACAGTATTATTTATAGTATGAATCTTACAGTACTAATTACAAACACTATAAGGCTTGTTAATCTCTGCAGTATGCGGTATTGCATACAGATATGCAATAGTAAAGAATATAAACATTATAAATAGGAACTTACCACGAAGAACCTTTGCTTGCTGGCGCCGTGTTTTCAAATAATAAGATGTGTGAACGGCGTCCTTTGTGTTGTTGTACATAAGCTTGTTTTTACTATACAATTTTACCAACAAGCCAAAATAATCCTTAAAAGCCAATTCATGTCTAGTCACACCACACTGAATGCTTAAGAATTAAATTTGATCACTGGACATGTTTAACTTGTATTTATTTATTTATTTAGATTTAAATATTTCACTCATGCCAATTTGTGGCAGTTTTCACTAATAAAAAAAAATAATCTTGTGGTGCAAGGCACTACAAGTACTGCCCCCCAAAAACATGGTTGTCAGGGGTAAAAAAAAAAAATACTTAAATGTCAAAGCGCACTGGCTTACGAATGACTCTTCCAGAACGAGTCATTGTTTGCTTTTGGACGGCAATATCCTGCAGCACTGGTTCTGAAGGCATGGATGGTGCTACAGGTGCAGTAGGGACATTGGGGGAAGGGGATTCATGGTGCCTGTGCAATGGGGCCACTGGCTGGTTCAAAGACAGTTGGTTGCGATAATGAAGGAGAATTGGAAGAGGGATGATAGATTGTTGTACCCTCGGATGAGGTGGTGGTACATAGGATTTAGGAAGGGTAGATTGCTGTACCTGTATATGAGATGAAGGTACAGAAGATTGAGGAGGGATAGGTTGCTGTACCTGTATTTGAGGTGGAGGTACAGAAGATTGAGGGAGGATAGGATCTTTTGTTGGAGAAAAATCAAGGTATGCTGGTTTCAAGCGGTCCACAGAAACGGTTTCACGCTTGCCCACCTTGTCAATGATGAAAGTTTTGGGTCTACGGTCTAGCACAAGGAAGGGACCATCATAGGGACAGTGAAGAGGGTAGCGGTGAGCATCATGTCTCAAGAAAACATGTGTGCAAGTTTGTAAATCAGGGGAAACGAAGGTAGTTTGTGAAGTGGAAGTTCTAGGTGCTGTGGGACGAATTTGCTTCATAACAGAGCGTAATGTCTTGACATACGAAGCAGGATCACATGTGGGGTTAATGGGTGTAGGTGTGAAAAATTCTCCGGGTAACCGGAGTGTGGTACCGTAAACTAATTCTGCTGCAGAGCATGCAAGATCAGTCTTCAGAGCAGTACGAATTCCGAGTAGGATTAGGGGTAGCCTGTCCACCCATGTAGTAGATGGATCAGTGGCTCGCAAGGAACTTTTAAGTTGACGATGGAAGCGTTCTACCACCCCATTGGATTGCGGGTGATAGCTTGTTGTTCTGATGCGCTCAGTCCCAAGAAGGAGCATGAGTTCCTTCCATAAGGCCGATTCAAACTGGGCACCTCTGTCTGTGCAAATGGTTGCAGGTATTCCAAAACGGGAAACCCAACATGAAACAAAGGCATGAGCTACTGCAGAAGCAGTACAAGAAGTCAAAGGAACAGCTTCTGGCCATCTTGTGAACCTATCAATGACAGTGAGAAGATAGGTATAACCTCGAGAAGAATAGAGGGGGCCGACTATGTCTAGATGTATGGCCTCAAAACGAGCCTTCGGCAAAGGAAAGGTACCAATTTCTGACTTTGTGTGTCGGTGAACTTTGGCACGCTGACATTGAAGGCAAGATCGAGTCCAATTGCGGATATCTTTGTTCATACTTGGCCATACAAACCTAGCTGCAATTAATTTTTGGGTGGCCTTAATTCCCGGGTGAGAAAGGGAATGGAGTTTAGCAAAAACAGCTCTTCGCAGCCCTTGTGGGACCAACGGTCGAATATGCTCAGTCGAGACGTCACACAAAATTTGTAAGTCTGACTTGGGTTCAACTGGTAAAGAGCGGACTTGCAACGAAGTGGGTGAATTAATGAGAGCTTGGAGGTCTGTATCCGTGGACTGAGCCTTAGCCATCTCTGAAAGGTTGATGTGAGAGTGTCCAGGGTCAGAAATTGCTGAGATGCGAGACAGCGCATCCGGCACAATTCAAAGAACCTGAAATGTGTCGAATGTCTGAAGTAAATTGAAGAATAAAATCAAGGTATCTTCTCTCAGTAGGAGCATGAGAGTCTGATTGAGAATGGAGAGCAAATATTAACGGACGATGATCCGTAAAAATGCTAAAGTCACGTCCTTCCAGGAATGACCTGAAATGACGGATGGAGAGGTATATCGCCAGCAACTCTCGACCGAAAGTGCTGTACCTCATTTGTGAAGGTGAGAGCTTGCGTGAAAAGAATGCGAGAGGTTCCCAAACGCCTGAAACAAGCTGCTGGAGCACTCCTGACACGGCAACGTCAGAGGCATCAGTGGCTAAGTTCAGAGGAGCGTCTGGTTGAGGGTGAACAAGGCATGTAGCTTGTGCTATAGCCTCTTTTGCTTGTGAAAAAGCATTGGTAGCTTCGGGGTTCCACAAAACTACAGTGGATCTGCCCCTTTTTGATTGGCGAGGAAGAGAGGTTATGGGTGCAAGAATGTTTGCACACTGAGGAATGAAGCGATGGTAGAAGTTTACCATCCCTAAGAAGCGGCGAAGTTGCTTTTGAGTTTGCGGTTGTGGGAAAGACCTATATAAATATAGGGCCTACCGCGCTGAGATGTAAATTTTAAGGCTGCAATCGTGCAGTCTATACACAGTATACAGGGTATGAGATTTAGTGAGGACTGTGAGGTGAGTGCGGTCACTGCACTGCTGCCAGGTGCACGATGTCCCTAATGATTAATTTCACGTTTAATTCGCTATATTTGATGAAAGTTGATCTATTTAAATTATACTTCCGTCACCGTGTGTTAATATCAAACTATTAAAAACTGAATTTTCAAATACATTATTGGTAAAGTAGAAGATAACGATATGATATGCAGCAAAATTTGGATCTTTTAAGTCTGCAGCAGATGCAGCCTGCTAGCGTACAGTTGCAGACGGCACGTGACGGCAGTGTTCGGACGCTGGTTATCAAGTGTGGTCAGTCATTGTTTCCTGTGCTAGGCTGATCGTGCTTCTTTTTCAATTAAATTTATTATTGTGAACCAGATTTCTACTTGGTTATTTTGATTCAATTAGCTTATCTAAAACTTTTATTTCTCCCTTACATACAAGCCATGGAAAATACAGTGACGTTTTTGAAATCAATTAAATTTTCAAGCCTAACCTACCTCAAAAAGGTTGAAATTAAAAACAAAGGCCGTCCAACTCCTCCTTTAAATATAGAAGAGACAGGTAAAAGTAGAAATAAGGATTACGTTCGCAAATTTAATTCAGCTATTTATGATAAACATGATTGGATTTGTGGCTGTAAACAAAGTAATTCTCTGTTCTGTTTCCCATGTTTATTATTTGGAGGAGAAAGTGAATGGACAACGAATGGCGTTTCTAAGTTGAAAAACTTGCCTCCAAAGATAATAAAGCACCAGCAAAGCCAAAAACATTTGATAAACGTAGTGAACTTATCTTTTCTTGGTAAAGTGAATATCAGAAATCAGCTGAGTGAAGCACATAGACAATCGATTGACAGACATAATGAATTAGTGAAAAGAAATAGGGGCGTGCTATCTAAAATTATTGATTGCATATTATTCTACGGCAAATTTGAGTTGCCATTACGTGGCCATGATGAGTGTCTCTCTTCCCAAAATCCAGGAGTATTTCGCGGTTTGATTGATTTCTTGTGTAAATCAGATCCTAGTTTAGAATCTCATTTCCGAACTGCTACAGCTTTTAAGGGAACTTCAAAAACGATTCAAAATGAATTATTAGATTCTATATTAGTTCTTTGCAAAAAGAATATCAAGGAAGAGATTGAAAAAACTGACTACTTAGCTGTAATGTGTGATGAAACAACGGATATTTATAATAAATCACAAATGGCAATAGTGTTCAGATATGAACTAAAAGGAAACCCCGTTGAACGGTTTTGGAGTTTCTTCAACCCTCCAAATCTCACTGGAGAAGCTTTATCCGAAATACTCCTCAATGAACTGAATAGTTTACTATCTAATAAGGAGAAACTTATCGCTCAAATTTATGACGGAGCTGCTGCTCTTAGTGGAAAGCAGAAAGGCGTCCAAACAAGAATAAAAGAAGTCTATAAAAATGCTCATTACGTACATTGTTACGCGCATCAACTGAACTTAATAATTGAGAAAGCAACATCAAAAATTAGCAAAGCAAGAGTTTTTTTCAATAGTTTGTCTGGAATTCCTGCATTCTTTTCAAAATCCCCTCAAAGAACAGCTGAATTAGAAAAAATTACTCATCGAATGAAACCTACATACAGATAGATGGTGTTGCTATGGGCACAACACTGAACACACAGGAATGAATGCACTTCCTCTATTTTTCCACCGTTCACAACAACTAGTCTAATTGACATTTTGTGCTTCACAGTTTTAACTTTGTGGTGCTAAATTCTTCCCAAGAAGATTTCTGTATTGAATTTTAGACATATTTCTAGTGAAAATAAAAGAAAGAGAAGAAACAGAGTCCATATTAGAGCAATTTAGCAGAGAGGAGGGCAATTCATTTTCAGAACTCCAACAAAGAGAGCAAGACAAAATTGCATATTTGTTTATAAAGATTTGTTTATAAAAAACGTCTGAACAGGTACAGTAGTTAGAACAACGTGAAAAAAGTGTTAGCAGCTGACGAGGAAGCTTCTAAACAGTGGCTGCATCCTCCAGCGCAGGACACGTCAACGCGAAGAAGCGACGTCAAACCGAAACATCAACGCGCTGGTGGCCAAACTTCCTCAAATCTCCGTGCAGCGGGCTGTCTACGGTTGGCTAGACTGGCAGTCGACGGCCTGTTGCGTGGCACGGTCAGAGTGCCGATCGGCTCCCGGGGCCGGACCTATTCTCAGCGTGCTATTTTTTCAATTACAGGGAACAATTGCGTGCTCCCCGAACTACTCTTACTCTCTGGCGACATTAAGACTAATCCAGGCCCCACAACAACTTACACATGTCACCATACACAAAGACATAGACACAATAGCACCATGAGACATATACAGAAGTATAATATTAACATATTACAGTACAACGTAGATGGCCTCACAAACAAAATCATGCAGCTTAGGGAATTCGTACACAAACAAAACATTCACATAGCACTTATACAAGAAACAAAACTAAAACGCACACACAAAACACCCACCATCCCTGACTTCACGGCGATCCGTCAAGATCGTACTGGGGGTAACGGGGGTGGACTCATCACTTACATACGTAAAAGCATTAGCTACACTGATGCTACCCAAAACATTACAAACACAATCCAAGCAGATAACACGATAGAAATACAGGCAGTTAACATTAAAACACGCGCAAAACACACCACCACACTAATCAACATTTACATCCCACCAGATAGTTCACCTCAGGTGCCAGCCAATTACAATCCACAGTTACACAATCTTGCCTCTCTCACTAATGTCATCTTAGGAGGAGACTTCAACGCCAAAGACACTAGTTGGTACCTGCACAACCAAAACAACACCAGAGGCGCCAACATAGCCACACAACTAAACAGCCTCTTCATTCTTAACAATACAGAAGAACATACACACATACCACATCAAGCAGGATACTCAAACTCCTCCCCAGACATAACGTTCTGTTCCCCCTCACTAGCAACACATACACAATGGAGAACAGAAAAACAACTGTCATCAGACCACCTGCCCATCATCATTACAACACATTCTACACTCTGCCCCAACAGCCTTAGGCACACTTACAGAAATTACAAGAAAGCTGATTGGGAACAGTTCAAAATACAGACTGAGGAACAATTCACCACATTAAACAGCACACCCATCATAAACATCGATACAACACTCAAGACATTTAATCAGATTATCAATAATGCAAACAAATACATACCCAAGGGCAACATTAGGAAATACAACCCAAATTACACTAGAGAAATAGCCCACCTCATAAGGCAACGTAACAACCTCAAATATACACACAAACACCACACACAGAAGCCATAAAACAGCAGATACAACAGCTCAACACAGAAATAAACAACAAACTCAAAGAAAAACAAACAGAAACATTCAGGGAATTCATAACAACACTAAACCACTCCACAGATACATACAGGCTATACAAGACTATAAACAGCATTACCCACTCTAACAGCGGCATTCACACCTCACACGCGGCAATCTGTCGCAGCCAAAATAATATCCCAACATACACACAACAAGCTAACATTCTAGTTAATCACTACGCAAAGATAAGTCACTTAAACAGAGACAACAACCAGAAACATGCAGACAGACAAACAGCCAGACACAAGAAAACATACAGACTCGACATGACCATTACACCCTTCAATACAGACCAGACCACCAAGATCATCAAAAACATTAAGAATTCGAAGGCTACTGGACCAGACAACATATCTAACATACACCTTAAACACTTGGGCCCACAAGGAATATTAGCTCTCACAAATATCAGCACATATTCATACCAACACTGTATTATTTCTGACATATGGAAACAAGGTAAAATTATTACACTACTCAAACCAAACAAAAATCCAACAGAACCAGCTTCCTATAGACCCATTACTTTACTATGCACACCTTCCAAAGTAACAGAAAGACTAATCTTACAAATCACCAACCCACACATACCACTATCGCCTACTCAACATGGATTCAGACCTCACCACTCAACCACGACATTACTCACTAACCTCACGCAGCACATCATGGATGGCATCAACTCCAGAAGACCAGCTCAACGTACACTATTAGCAACAATAGACATTAGTAAAGCATTTGATACTATCCCACGCTTCCCTCTCATAAACAAAATACTCAAAACAAACATGCACAATAACACCAAAAGGTGGCTGAGCAACTATCTCTCAGGAAGATACTCACATGTCACATTTAATGGCAAGTCATCCAAAAACAAGCTTTTTCCGAACGGGGTCCCTCAAGGCTCTGTTCTCTCACCAACACTCTTCAACTTATACATGCATGACATTCCAACACCCATAGATAACAAGCTTACCTTATCATCATATGCAGATGATATCACTCTAACATCCACCCACAACAACATCGACACCGCTACAAATAACCTACAAACATACATAAACAGTATACAAGACTGGCTCACACACAATAGACTCAAAGTAGCGCCCACAAAATCAACCATCACCTTGCTTACAAGCAACACAAAAGAACACCAGGTAATTCCACAGCTTACACTAAACAACATCAACATTCCACACACTCACAGAACCAAAATACTTGGTGTCACATACAACACATCATTATCTTGTGCAAACCACATTCAGGACATTAAAACCAAATGTACGTCAAGACTTAACACGCTTAGGGTACTAACAGGCACAAACTTTGGACACCAGCAGGAAACAACATCACTCATATACAAACAATATATTCGCTCAGTTATGGACTATGCTAGCCCATGCTGGGCACCCATTATCTCAAACACACACATAAACACCTTACAAACAATACAAAACAACGCACTTCGTATCATTACAGGATGCACTCAAACAACACCAATAGAACACCTGCACACAGAAACAAAAATACTAAAAGTTAGGGAATATTTAGACATGAGGGGAACACAATTCATGGCAGCAGCGACAACTAACCCACAACACCCTTGCCACTACATGTACAATCATGCACCAACACCTCGCACCATTAAGGTAACACCAGAGAGATATTATAACGAAATACTCCATTCCATACCACGCCCCACAGACATCACACAGTACAGAAAAACATACACACACATCTAACCCACAAAGCACTGACACGACTCGGTCCGAATGCGGTCCTAGGTGCGAAGCCGCCACCCATTAACAGGTCAGAGATCAGCCTGAGCAGATCGGATCGAGTTAACTTAGCACGATTCCGATGTGGACATCACCCAAACTTACGGACATATAAACACAGACTAGACAACTCCATAGACGACACCTGCCACCTGTGCCGAGACACACCACAAACAATTGAACACATTATGACGGACTGTACCGCTCTAGCACAACAACGAACACAACACAACATCACTAGTGCGCTGAACCTCTGGTCCACTCCGGAGAGGGCGATCGGTTACCTGCGTGCCGCCGGCTTGCTCGATCAGGGTGGGCTGATCGGCTAAACAACAACAACAACAACTAGATGGAATTTTAAAAGTCGAACAGTAAACGCTGTATACGAAAGAAAAGATGAACTAATCGAGTGCTGCAGCATTTTAGAAACCTCTCAGTCAAAGGAAACTGGACTTGCAGCAGCTGGTATTAAAAGAATGCTAAATGATCCGGAATTTACTTTTTGGCTGGAATTCTTCAGTAAAATAATGCCCAAGTTGAAATTTTATTCGCACAATTTCAATCTAGGTGTATTGAAGCAACAACCGCACAATCCTATGTAAACAAATTTACTGCTGCTATTGAAAACATTAAGCAAGAATATGAACACTTTTCTGAACAAAACAACTCAAATGAAGGAAATAAAAAAAGGAAGTTTTCAACTACTAATGAAACATCAATTGCAACAGATGTCTGCGATATAATTATCCAAGAATGCACTAATAGATTTAGCTTTACTTGCCATCTTGAATCCAGTAAACTGCTACTAAGAAATTGTTTTGTATCTTATCTTAGACTTTCCAACTGTGAAACTCGGCAAAGCTGTTGAAGCATATCCAATGCTTGACAAATTAAAACTCAAAACGGAACTATCTGTTCTTTATGGTCGAGACGATATCTGCTCAAACGACAAGCTCACTGATTTATTAAGTGTTCTCTTGGACAATAAATGAGAACCAACTCTTTGTAATCATTTATTTATTTATATAAAGTCAAACAATGACAACGGTCTTCTGAAAAAGGAATAAGCATAATAAGTAATCACTTGAATAAGACATAAACATAAACATAATCATTGTCCTCTATCTCCTCCCAAGTCTTTGATACTAGATGTGATATGAGGTAATTGCAGTACAGTAGTGCGAAGACTTATATTGTTTTATAAAGTGAATACAGTATAGTACTTTAATAGGAGAACATAGATACTAGTTTATTTAAGAGTAATATGAGAACATAAGGCTTTGCTATTACATCATGATGAATACGATACTGTAGAAACTAAAATATAAATACTTATGGAATTATACAGTACATTATATCCAATCAAACATATTACAATACAATTAGAGAGTTCAGCGAGAGATTGAATCGTATATTAAAATAAGGGTTGTACAACGGTATTCCTGACAAAAGTAATAGTACAGTAATGAGGTTACAGCTGTATTGGGAACACAATATAAAGTTCTTAGTAAGTAAAGTGTAAAGTGTACTGTACTCTATCTCTCCCCCAAGTCTTTGAGCCAGTATTTTATAAAGAAGATTATTAAGGATAATATGGCAAAAAAAAAAAAATTTGTATGTTTACGGATAAAGACTAAACCTTATTTTGTCAGTGCCCTTAATTTAAAGCATACTTGATTGGTTACTCTTCTTGATTCATATGGTAGTCTTCATGCCAGGTAGGGGGGCGTCTGGTACGGTTCGAACGCCTTAGTGGAGTTGCAGTTTGGGGTGCCGTACCCATTGGCCTAGGGGGTGCAGGTGGTAGTATGTCGATGGGCGGCGTTGACATGTCTTCTTGGGTGGGGGGTGTGGTCTCTTCAGGGGTCGGGCGCCTGCGTTCAACGTGTGGGCTGGACCGTGTCGGACTACGGGGTGAAGCGGGTGTCTTTGGTCCTGGTGCTGACCTGGCAGGTGTAGGTGGTGCAGCAGGTGGGCTGTTGGTGGGCACCGCTAGGAAGTTCTTCAAATGTTGGTCTATGGTCATCTTTGGAGCAGGTGTGCTGAAGGGTTCATATTTTTTAAGGAATTTCCTGTTCCTTACAGTTACCCTCCCAGATCCATCGACCCTAACCACGTACTGGTCAAACTGCCTGACTTCGATGACCACACCTGTCTTGTCCCATTTACGGGCGTGTGGACCGACCTGGTTCTGGATGCGTATAAGGTCTCCGACTGCTAGTGGTGGGAGTCTCTTGGTGTGCTCTGACCAGCGTTCGCTCCCCTCATGTGGCGGTTCCTCAGAGCTTCTTCTCGGGTGGCCAAGTTTTCACGCCACGTGTCGTGTGGTTTATATCGGCCGGGAAGGATTGGAATGAAGTCCCGGATAGGGCGGCCGAATACACACATTGCTGGGGAGTGTTTTGTATCTCTATCCGGCGTGTTTCTGTATTGAAGCATGGCCCGTTGAAAGTTTTCGGTGTTGAGGTCGCCGTTTGGTCCAGTGTTGTCGGTTATTAGGCGTTTCGTTGTCTTGACACCAACTTCTGCCCGACAGTTGCTGTGAGGGAAAGCCACTGATGAGAGTCGGTGGTGTACGCCCCAGTTTTTGAGGAACTGCCGTGTGGCTGCTGCGGTAAATTCAGGGCCCCCATCGGAAGCCAGTTCGTCGGGGATGCCGAAGGTGACGAAGGTCCGTCGGAGGCAGGCGATGAGTCCAGCAGCACCATCTGATGACCTCTCTACTATTGGCCAGTTAGAGTATCTGTCCACCACGACCAGGTAGTTTACTCCTTTGTAGTGGAAGTAGTCCGCGCAGACGCACTGGAAGGGGTATTCTGGTGATGTTGGTGGAGTGGGTGGAGCGCTGGGCTGGGTTGGTGCCATGCGGTTGCAGTGGTTGCAGCTAGCCCGTAGTGCTGTGATGGCTGGTGTGATGCCAGGCCAGAAAATGGAGTCTTCTGCTCTGGAGATCATGGATGAAGTACCTTGATGAGCTGAGTGGAGTGAAGCCAGTACTTCTTGCCTGAGGGCCGGCGGGATAACCGTGCGGTTCCTGTACATTACCACGCCGTCAACAGTGCGGAGGTCGTCGCGAAACTGGTGATATTCCCGCAGCTGTGCAGGGAGTGCATGGCGGGATTCAGGCATGCCGGACTCTATGACATTGGCTAAACTATTCATGACTTCATCGCTGGTCGTGGCGGTGCGTACTCGATCCCATGTCACTGATGCCAGGCTCAGCGAGTTGAGTGTTGATGCGGCTGCAGAAATGACGCAGGCTTCCATGCCATTACCATCTGTCAGTGATGTCCGTATGCCGGCTAGGAAGGTGGGGGGGGGAAAGAACGCCGTTCCCTCGCATGGTTGATGGATGGCTGCTACGTCATCGGGGAGTGTCAGTGGTATGGGGTCGCCAGTGGGGTATCGTGACACCCCGTCAGCAGCTTTGTGTTTCGCGCCTGGTACGTGGATCATCCGGAAGCGGTACCTGAGGGTTTTTTCCTTCAAGTTTCTGAGGCGTGTATTAGATATGTCCTCTAGGGATCTGTCACCAAACACTTTGAGGAGAGGTTTGTGGTCCACTGCAATTATTAGGTCTTCGCATCCCAGCACGAAGTACCTCGCCTTGTCAAGGGCATCGGCGACAGCAAGTGCTTCTCCTTCTACTGGTGCATAGCGGGACTCAGCTGAGGTAGTGAATCTACTGCCGACCAATGTGACACGCCATCCAGTATGGCAGCAGAAGGGTTCGACTCGTGTACAGGTGCAGTGTTTCTGAAGTAGCCAGTAGCCGATGCCTGTTTTCGACCAGTCTGTGGCGAGGCATGTGGGCTTGGTTTTGTCAAAAATTTTAACCCTCCTCTATTTCTGTGATGATGACATCCTTTGATTCTTCGAAGATGGTTTCCAATTCGTCATCCCACTTGAAAGGTGTTCCTGGCTTCAGAAGTAGGCGGAACGGCTGCATCCTCTTGGCCATGCTGAAGGCATACGACACCTGGTTGATGAGCCCGAACCATGATCGAACGTCGGTGATGTTCTTTGGAGATGGAAACTCTAGGATTGCTTTGAGGTATTTTTTACAGGGTCGGACACTGTCAGATGTGATCTCGAAGCCTGCAAATTCAACCTTGTCCTGACAGAACACAAACTTGTCGGGGTTCAGTGTGATTCCGTGTCTGCCGCAGGTGTCAAGCCACTGGGTGGCCTGGAAGAAGCTCTCCTCCACTGTGTCTGACCAGAGCAAGACGTCGTCAATGCACTTTGTATTGTTAGGGATGCTCGATACAATTTCGTCGTACCTTCTTGTGTAACCGTCACCAGATGCAATGTAACCCTGGGGAGCGGTTTTGTAACGGTAGCGACCCCAGGGCGTTATGAAGGTGGTCAAGTGGCGGTCTTCTTCACAGATTGGTACGCTGTGATATCCATTCCATGCATCAAACACTGTTTTCTTTTTGCCTTGCGGTACTGATCTGGCCTGGTGGAATGGCGATTGAGTGTGGTGTGTTTCGCGGGTGGCGTGAGCGTTGAGGGGTTGAAAGTCAACGGTACGCCTTGGTTTTCCGTTCTTTTTGGCGCACACCACCATTCTGTGACACCAGGTTACGGGCTCACCAACGGGTACTGGTTCAAGGACACCCAGTCTGACATCTTGGTCGAGGCCAGCCTTCACGTCCTCCTGCCAGTGGATTGGTACTGGGACGGGGGTGTGATGTGCGACTGGTTTGGCATTGGGGTCCACCATCAATTTCATTGGGGGGCCGTCCATCATGGGCAGCGCTTGGTGGTCACAAGTGTTGAAGGTGCTTGATTTGTAATAGTCCAGCAGGTATTCCTTGAGCTTTTGCTGGTTCGCCGCAACAGCGGGTAGCGGTAGCTCGATTGGAGGTGATGGAGGATGTTGGCGTCTTGGACAGTCACAGTTAGTTACAAGTCCGCTGTCACTGTGTGGCGTGCTGGCACTGTTGTTACAGTATTGTGCTGGATCCAGTTGGACTTCCCCCACTGTAGGAATCTTCCCGAGATAATGCCGAGTGAAACGCATGCCTCTCTGCTGATGAAGAACTTGTCAGAAGAATCTGTCACATATGTTACCTGTCTCGTTTCTACTTGTTGGCCCTGTTCATCCTTGCCAGTGAGGCGAAGTATGGCTGCGCCAAGGATTTTGATGCCCTTGTTGTTGGCGGCGTGCATCTTCATGGTCACAGGGATGAGGTCAGACTGGAGAAGCCCGAGGCGGTGGATAACCTTGATACCGGTGAGGCAGCTCTGACAGCCTGTGTCTGCCATGGCAGGCAGTACCACGGTTTTTGGGTGGGCATTGAGGGTTGCCCCAAGCGCCTCGTAGTCTTCGGGGAGAGTCCTGACTGTCAGGTTGATGTGTGGCTGTGGTTGTGAGTTCTCCTTGATCCACATGTCCGATAGTTCATTGTAAATGTGATGGTCGAGGGCGATTGCTCTTTTCTTATGTGGCTCGGAAGTGTTGCTTGTGGCGCAGAGAAGATCAAATACCGCACCTTCGCACTCATCAGCTTTATTAGGAGTGGCTGAAAGGCTCTTGTCCTTGTCTTTGCTCCTGCATACGGATTCCCAATGGCTGTCGCGCTTGCAAATTTTGCATTTGTGGTTGTACGCAGGGCAATCCTTCTTGCGTATGTGGACTGGGGCTCTTCTGCCGTGTCCTTTTTTACCACAATATGAACAGGGGCATTTTTGTCTTGTGGGGGTATTTGCTTACTTCTCCTGTATGTGCTGCCTGCGGCCTCCACGGCATGGGAGTCCAGCAGTCGTGATGCTGAGCGCTTGCCTGCTTCCTTCGCCTCGACAAACTGAAAGACGTCTTCCAGGGTCATCTCCTGGTTACTGTTGCCGAGGAGTTCCAGTTGTATTTCCGGGTCAGCAATTCCGCGGGTAAGGACGTCGCGAAGGATGGGGTCAGTGTAATTTACGTTGTTGTTGCAGCTTGGGCATTCAACAAGAAATTTGCAGACTCCGGCCTGACCACGAAGACGGGCTCCAAAACTGCGCACAGTTTCGTCGCGGTCTTGTCGCATATTGTGTAGGGTAACCCTGGCTACCATGGTGTTCTCCTCTCGGACAGCTAGTTTCTTGATTGCAGCAAGGACTTCATCTTCGGTTTTGTTTGTTAGGCTTCCACCTGCGGATCTTGTCAAATCTTTGCGGAGTGAATCGTCGCAGCATTCAAGTAGTTGTACCACTTTGTCCCTACCAGTGATTTTTGTAGCTTCCGCATAATCTGTCCAACGCGACGTAAAATATGCCCAGTCTTCACTGGTACCTGCAGCCGAAATGGTTGGCCGTCTTACTTTCTCAACCTTTGCAGAGACTGTCGGGCTTGGGACATGGGTCGTGCAGTGGGCTGTTATAAGTGCGGCTACAATGGCTGGGTCCAGGTCTGCTGTGACATAGGTACAACCTGTGATAGGACATTCTACGGCAGGCATTGTGGATAGCGTTTGTTGAAGTTGCTTAATTAGGTTGGGGTGGTTGACAGTTGCTTGAATTTACCACGTATGTAGACTTATTTTATTATTTATTTAATTAATCAGTCATTTGTACCTAAGACCGTTGTCATAAATGAGAACCAACTCTTTGTAATCATTTATTTATTTATATAAAGTCAAACAATGACAACGGTCTTCTGAAAAAGGAATAAGCATAATAAGTAATCACTTGAATAAAACATAAACATAAACATAAACATAATCATTGTCCTCTAGACAATAATTTAGAATCAGCATTTTCAGAAACAGTTAAACTTGTAAAAATTTTAATAACAACGCCCATGACATCAGCTGAAACTGAAAGATGCTTTTCAACCTTAAAAAGAATAAAAACATTCTTAGAAACTCGATGTTGAATCAAAGGCTCACGGCTTTAGCAATGCTGTCAATTGAAAATAGAATAATAAGTGATATCAACAATTTTAATGAAAAAGTGATTGATCATTTTGCAACGTCCAGAACCCGAAAAATGGATTTTATATTTAAATAAAATCATTTCATCCATTGGTAAGTGACCATACTAAGTATTTATAATTGAACTATTATTTTATTAAGCTAGTTTTTCTTTTTTTGTACCTTATAAGTATTTTCGAAAGCTACAGCCTTCCCACTTTATCGAGTCTAGAGCCGCCACTGGTTATTGGGCCCCTTTTATTTGTGATACTCATCAACGATCTGCCAGATGTAGTTAAACACAGTGAGATCTTCTTATATGCAGACGACACCAAAATATTCAGAAAGATAAGTGAAGACGAGGACTGCAGCAAGTTGCAAGAGGATTTGGAGAAGATGAAGCAGTGGTCAGAGAAGTGGATGCTGAAGTTTCACCCGAGTAAGTATAAATATATGAGGATAGGAAGAGTAGTTGCCCAGAATAAGAAATATGAATGTATGAGGAAATGAGTGAGAGTAATTCAGAGAAGGACCTTGGAGTTATAATTGATAGTAACCTCAGATTCGAAGAACATTTAGCAGAGAAAATAAATAAGGCAAATAGATTAGTAGGAATAACACGCAGAACATTTGTGACCTTAGACGAAGAAATGTTTAAATCATTATACTCTGCACTTGTAAGACCTCATCTAGAATATGCCAACCAAATATGGTGCCCATACAAGGTAAAGGATATTGAGGCCTTAGAAAATGTCCACCGGCGTGACACTAAGCTAATCCCATCATTGAGAGACCTACCATACCAAGAAAGATTTAAGAAATTAGATTTACCAACGTTGGCATATAGAAGATCTCGAGGGGATATGTTAGAGGTGTTCAAGATTACGTGTAACATCTATGATAAACAAGTATGCGAAGACCTATTTACGATTCAAGACAACACAATGACAAGGGGGCACGCCAAGAAGATCTACAAGGAGAGACCAAGGTTAAATTTGAGGAAATACACGTTCTGCAGTAGGGTCGTAAACACCTGGAATAGTCTACCAGCCTCATTGTTGACTCAGATTCGGTTCTGAGCTTTGAGAAGAAGTTGAATAGAGTGTGGGCCCACCAGGAACGCAAATTTGATTACAGAGCCGACATTCTTTGTACTAATCTCGACCGCCACCAGACAGAACACATAACCGAAGGTGAAAATTCGGAGCTCGAGTCACAGGCTTGATGGCCTCTTCCAGAAGACTTCTGTGAGTATCTGTGAGTAAAACCAAAATCAAGGTCCAGGGTTTTCGAGATGCCGAGACACTCCGCGTTTGAAAGATTAGAGGTAACATGATAACATGGTAAAAATTTTATAGTGGGTACACAAGGGGCCCTTCGGCCCATCTGGGTGGCTCGGCTCCACTGTTAATATAAACAAACCATAAATACACTTACATGCAAAATTAAGATTCAATTGATCTCTGCAAATTGCAGATTGTCACATATCTACTAGCTGTACATTAACTTCAAAACTTTGGATCTTGTAGATCATTCATCAATACCACTACCTGTACTAATTGTAGACATCATATGATTATCTCATCACAGACAGGAGAAAAGATAGATCGAGGAAGATTGTTCCAGAGTTCACCGGTTGAGTAGATGAAAGACTGAAAATACCGATTAACCCTTGCATTAGAGAGTTGGACAGAAAAGGAAGAGAAAGTCGAAAGTCTGGTGTTGCGTGCTCTCCTTAGGTTTTACTTCCGCCAGAATTGTTCATTCTGACGAAAGTCAAGCTTGTCACTGCACCTTAGACTTACAGTTTAACGTGGAATCCGAACTACGCCCCGCCAGCAGCTTAGCGTCTTAACCACTTGGCTACGCAGGGCATACCTAATTTTAGTGTGCAGCGATAACCAATTTGCATAGTAATAATTTCAATTTGTGCAGTGATAAAGTGAAAATCTGTGCAGTGATAAATTAGGTTCTATATCCGCCCCTGGTTTGAGGTTTGGTACCAGTTTTTCGATAATTTTCCATATGTAGTTTATGGTATACCTTTCTCTTCTTCTTTCCAGGGAGTACAGATTTAGTTTACGTAGTCTTTCCCAGTAGCTGAGTTATTTGCAACCATTAATCTTAGCTGTGAAATGTGTCTGAGTTTCTTCTAGTTTATTAGTTTCTTCCTTTTTATATGGAGACGTGAAGACTGAGCACCCAGCTAACAATTTTACGTAGATACGACGTTGTCACAAGGTTGCATTTTAGCACTGTGACGTAGATACAAGATAAATCTGTGTGGTCTCTCTTACGTCTTCACAACTAAGGTGACGTGTATATATATATATATATATATATATATATATATATATATATATATATATATATATATATATATATAGTCTAAAAGTCACCAAAGGGAAAAGTCACCAAAAGAAAGCTGAATGGCAACACAAAACTAAATCGTTGGTGCTAAGTTTAATTTTGTGGTTTCTAAAGTGACAAATTTAAGTAGAAAGTGGTCTAATAATTATATCAGTTAGGGGTAATGTCTATAGCTTCTGAATTAGAAAACTTAGAGAGTTAGGTAGGCCGCTTTGTGGGACGCTGGAAATCTATGGTAGTATTGTAGACCTTTACAAGTATTTGTATTATTACATATTTATTATTATAATCAGTATTATTTGCAGACTGTTATATATCAGCTAAACGGGCCATTATTTAATCTCGCATTTATATGTCCATCAAAGTTGTTACGGGTAAAAATCCCCTTTTGCATATAGTTATTAATTGTTGTCAATAAAATACAAAATTCATATTGATGATTTTATAATCAGTCCTTCTCTTCATTTATTAAAATTAATTTTGCGCCGCAGTGCCGGATGCCAATCTAGTACTTGGGCGCTGGTGACCCTGGCATTTAGTTAATTATCTACGTAAACTTGTAAAGGTCTACAATAAAACCGGACACTTACAGTAGGCCTTGAAGAAGATCTAAATCAAAGCACCGGTAAGTCCTCAACGTTGTCTCAACGTCTCAATGATAGAGTTTGGTCCAACAAAGGCGCCCTATTTGAAATAGTAGTGTGCCGTATGTAACTCCGCTACAAGTTTGTAACGAAGAATAATGTAATACGAAATTATATGCTATGTTTGTAAAACCTTACGTGCAAACAACGTCTCTGCTGCGTACAAAATATTACGACAGAAGTTTACTTGTACTTCACGTGTATGCAATGTCATTATGCAACGTTGTATCAACGTTGCAATATAACGTTTAAGTTTTACGTTGTGACTATGTCAGTACAACGTCAGTTTCTGGCATGACCAAGATTCAACCAGGATACAACGTTATATTTACGTAGTGTGTTTGCTGGGCAGTATTCAAGTTTTGGTATGATCAGTGTTTTCAGCAGGGGAATCATTACTATCTTGTTCCTTCTTTTGAACGTTCTTAGTACCTGTCTCACGACTCTTTCTGCTTTGTTTATTGCTATCTGATTTTGTCTCGAATTTCCCATCATCGTCATTATAACCCCCAAATCGATCGCTTTCATGCTTCTCTGAATTTCCTGTCTATCTGGAGCATAATATATGTATTGTCCATTTAAGTTTCTCATTTCTACCATATCTCAAGAGCTGAAATTTCTCAGTGTTAAATGTCATGTTGTCTTTGACCATTTGTATATTTTGTTCGTGTCTTTCTGCAAAGCCGCCACCTCTTTAGCATCGCTGATTTTTCTGCTGATCTTTGTATCGTCTGCAAAGGATGTTACTATACTCTTGTTGTTTACTGCACTGTCTGTGTCTGTTAGCATGATAATGAATAGGAGTGGGGCCATATATATAATATATATATATATATATATATATATATATATATATATATATATACACATTTAACTGCAATGACCACGCAGAAACCAATGCCCTATGTAGGAGAATTACGACTTCTGATTGATCGAGGCCCGTGGTGTAGTGGTAGCATATCTGACCGGCAATCGGAAGATCCCGGGTTCGATTCCCGGGCGGTTACCTCATTTTTCATTTGTTCGTTATTTCTCTTCCTCGTGTGCAGAACGCTCCTCTATACTTACGTCGTTTCTATATATATATATGTGTGTGTGTGTGTGTGTGTGTGTGTGTGTGTGTGTTTGATTGAAACCACCATGAACTTACAGGACTGTATCCAGGGGGGTTATTGGGTGTCTGTAACCTCCCCTCCTGGTTGCCCCAGAAAAATATTATGTATGAATTATATATCTGATTTCTGAACTGTAAACCCTGTTACCAGGTTGGGGCCTTTGATTATGTCATTAAAGCAGTACACTAGTCTCAGCATCATGAATTGACATCTGTTTACTGAATCTGACCTTCATGCTCATGTAATGTCATATCAGTCTTATAGTGACAGAAAAGGCTCCTTCTGCCCTGAGCTTAATACAGAATTCGTCTTGGGTGGCGTCTTGCAAACATGGTGATAATGGTCTCGACGTCAATGGCGATGTCACGGTGGATGTGCATTACGTTCCGTGGCCATGCTGCAACGAAGATAGGTCTTCAGGCGCTTCAGTCCACTGAATGCGCACTCTGCAGTGCAGCTGGTGACTGGTAGGCTGTAAAGGATTCGGAGCAGCATCTTGATGTCGGGATACATGGCAGTATGAGGTAAGGTGTCTGTCTGTATTAGGCTAGGCTAGTAACCATATGTAACTGACTTATCAGAGCATTTTTTAAGCTTTTCCCACTGGGCGACAGACAAAGGCAGTTCGGGAAGTCGGGGGGGGGGGGGGGGGGGATTAAGGCAGGGGTGTGCTGCCAATTTCTTAACAACCGGTTCTGATACAGATAGGGGTGTAAATCGGCGAGCGCAAATGGCGCGAGTCATTAAGCTACGGGGTCTGCGGTTGTTTGCGGTTGTCGAATTTTTTCCAACCGCGGTTGTGGTTGCGGTTATCATATACTAGGAAAAATGCGTAATTATTAACTGGATTTATCCACTATAGTGCGATTTAGCCACACTTGGTACATAATATATACTAAATAGTATTTATTTAGTAAATACCTTATGTTGAACACAAGTTTTGCAATACACCGCTACCGCTATTTGTGTGTTGCAAAACTTGTGTTCGACATAAGGTATTTACTAAATAAATACTATTTAAATGAAGTATATTCTAAACTTATATAGCTATTATGAAAGAATAGGTCAAATTAATTAAAACCATATTTTGCACTAAGTGTGTTACCAGGATGAGGGACGAGGACCCATCGCACTGTTCATCCCACCTACCACTTTCCCCAGCCTCCACCCATTGGAAAGTTATGGATTATTATTCAATTGAAAAACTTAGAATAACTTAGAGCGCAGTTTAAACCAATTTACTACGGCAGCCGTATGACGTCACGTTTAAGCACGCATAAGGAGACCCATCATTTTCTTTTTAAAAAAGAAATATTTCTAATTAACCTAAAATTAAAATTAACTAAGCTTTTACAACCGCAACCGCACTTATGGAACGGCGGTTGCGGTTACGGTTGCGGTTGTGAATTTTTGTGCGGTTGTAGTGCGGTTGCGGTTGCGGTTATTCGATCCATCACTAATTTAAATGGAATTCAGTTGATAGGCGTTTTCTGTAACTTGGTTAATTGTAGTGACAGTGTGACACTACTACATATAACTGCTGTCTCTGATGTAACTTTCTTTAAACCAAAATCACTATTACAGATGAGAAGACATTTCTATTGCTATACCATATTTTGGTGATACACAAAGTTGATAAGTAATTATGAAATATATAGTTGCGACCAAAAATTAATTTAAAGCAAACCTACAACGAAAGTACTTGTACTTGGATTCAAGTACACCGTGATGTACTTGTATTTGGACTCAAATACACATAGAAATAGTTATACTTGCACTTGAACTTGACTATTTCTGAAGCATTTGTACTTGGACTCAAGTACAGCCAGAGACGTATGCAAGGGGGAAGCGATGGAGGCGGTCGTCCCCTTGGAAAGTCCAGGGAAAAAAATCTGCAGTAATTACAACCAAGGTTCACCGCCAAACTATAACATTTAACAATTTGGTATCTATATATAATGGAAGGAGTGTCTGTATATATATATATATATATATATATATATATAGATATATATATATATATATATATATATATATAAAGGGTGATCCAGAGAAATGGGACCCAAAAGAAACCCCTGTAACTCTTAAAGTATAAGTCCTTTTATAAAATCATACGCATCATTCGAAAGAGGATAGTTACAAGTTTGTGCAGGATTGTATGGTTTTGACAATACAAGACAAGATAAGATACAAAACAAAATAAAAGTGTTATTAAAACTAACCCTTCAAGATGACTGCATGGACTGTGGAACAGCTGCATTTCATAACTGAGCAATATTATGAGCATGGAAGAAGTGTAGTTTCAGCTCTTAGAAGGTGATTTTGACATCTGAAAATTTGTCTTGAAAGATCTCTGAGCTGAAACTACACTTCTTCCATGCTCATAATATTGCTCAGTTATGAAACGCAGCTGTTCCACAGTCCATGCAGTCATCTTGAAGGGTTAGTTTTAACTAACACTTTTATTTTGTTTTGTATCTTATCTTGTCTTGTATTGTCAAAACCTATACAATCCTGTACAAACTTGTAACTATCCTCTTTCGAATGATGCGTATGATTTTATAAAAGGACTTATACTTTAAGAGTTACAGGGGTTTCTTTTGGGTCCCATTTCTCTGGATCACCCTTTATATATATATATATATATATATATATATATATATATATCAGGGCTGGCAGGTCGGACTCGGACCCGGACCCAGACCCGGGTTTAACCCGAAAGTGAGATAAGACCCGGACCCGGACCTGAGAGTGAATTTTAAAATTGATCCAGACCCAGACCCGACCCGAAAGTGAAGGACTCGCACAGCCGGGTTTTTAGTTTACAAAATTTATGTGTGCCTTTAAATTTGGCAACAATGTATTGAATTATCACTCCACCCTCCAAATGACTCACTGGAAGTGGAGAGGAGTTAACGGTGACGGAAGAATAGCCTAATCCTAATATATTTTATTGTTGTTTGTGAGTTGTTTACTGTGTACATTGGTTGGTCTCCAGTGCTTCGTTTGCTATTTACTTGAATCTGCAATGCCTTTACAAGGTCTTTTTTCGGTGGGGAGTGGTAGCAAAAAACTAGCCTTACAAATGAATATTTTGAATGTAATAATATTGATAAAACATCTACATGCCAAATTGAAAAGTGTGGAAAAGTGTATAGTGGCAATCATGTGACAAACCTAAGCGACACCTAAAATCGTGTCACCCAGACATATATCGTAAAGTTGAGGATCATGATAAAAGCCTACCTAGCACTAGCAGTACTTCGAAAACTCAAATACAAACCAAGGGAATGAATGTAGGCCAAACTAGTGTTAAAAACTTTTTTAAACAAATTAAAGCTAGAGTTCACCGCAACTTCATAAGAAAACTTTAGAAAATGGCCTTATTTCGTGGGTGACAATAGACGGGCGGCCTTTTAGCATTGTAGAAGATATTGGATTTAAAATTTTGGTTGAACCATTTCTATCTGTAATGAATATAAACATGAACAGAAAAAATCTTGCTACTTTGACTCTCGATAGAGCAATAGCTGAAAAAATAAGTTAAAAATACATCTTAAAAAAAAGGTTTCATTTAAAAGTAGATTGTTGCAGCCGCTTAGAAAAAGGATTTTTAGGTATTCAAGCCCAATATGACTGAAACAAAATTGAAGTGAAAACATTGGCTGTCAAGGAACTTCACTGCTCGCATACAGGTAAAAATTACTTACATTTCACACAAAAAACTATTTTACATTTCACACAAATATATATTATATATATATATATATATATATAATATATATATATATATATATATACCCACAAAAAAGTACACCCAACTTTAGATTGTACTAACTCCTCCAAAAATTGAGATATTTTGGATCTGTTTGTTTGATTAATATAGCAAATTATTCTTTGTTAACGTTCAAATTTATTCATGTTTAAACGAATCAGTGTTTAAGCATCTGCTTTTAACTGAAGGGTGGTACAAATGGATTACGCAAAATTGGTCAATGAAAAAATGTGTGTGCTATAGATGTAATGAAAAGACAAATACATAATAATAGATACTTTAACATAATTTTAATAAGATACAAAGCAGATTTTTCTTTATTCCTTATTACAAAAGTTATGTTTAGTTTCGTTTTCTTTGAACATCACGCCATTCCTATCGATACAAATCTGGAGTCGAGCTCTCTTCTTCCCCATCATTCTTTTGATAAGATCTGGAATGTTTTTTAACAAGTTGATTTCAGCTGTGATGCGAGTCCTCAAATCATCTAAATTGATAGGTTGTGATGCAAATACTCTATTTTTCAAATGACCCCATAAAAAGTAATCACACGGTATCAAGTCCACGGGATCAATCCAGATCTTATCAAAAGAGTGATGGGGAAGATGAGAGCTCGACTCCAGATTTGTATCGATAGGAATGGCGGTCATGTTGAAAGAAAACGAAACTAAGCATAACTTTTGTAATAAGGAATAAAGAAAAATCTGCTTTGTATCTTATTAAAATTATGTTAAAGTATCTATTATTATGTATTTGTCTTTTCATTACATCGATAGCACACACATTTTTTCATTGACCAATTTTGCGCAATCCATTTTGTACCACACTTCAGTTAAAAGCAGATGCTTAAACACTAATTCGTTTAAACATGAATAAATTTGAACGTTAACGAAGAATAATTTGCTATATTAAATCAAACAAACAGATCCAAAATATCTCAATTTTTGGAGGAGTTAGTACAATCTAAAGTTGGGTGTACTTTTTTGTGGGACATACTGTATATATATATATATATATATATATATATATATATTTATATATATATATATATATATATATATATATATCGTACAATATTACAGTATATGTAAAAGAATGTTACTTTAAATCTAAATCGGTAATAAATAATTACAGTATGATAATTTCATAGGAGAGTTTTGAAACAAACCATTCAGTCTGGTTAACCGAGTACGACTTGGGATCTGCACAAGTTGTATTCATTGCAACAGACAACGGGTCTGATATGATCAATGAGTGCTGTCGCCTTTCCATTTGAGTTCACTCAAAAAAATATAGAATTTGTTTTCACAAAATTAAAATTTAGAATAAGGGGGCTGAAGAGAGCAATCATACATCGTACATTGCCCCTTTGCAATGCATGTATAACTATACCTAGTTACTATTAAATATTAATACAATTAATACACCTACTTTCAAACATTTCCAAAATCGGATTAACTAATATATATGGTTAGGCTACTACTGTATAGCCATATAATGTTTTACTATGTTCAGAAAACATGTTAATAGCTACGGTAGCAGTCTTATTATCTATTCCATATACCAGATTATAATTATTACATTT